>CAUYON010017478.1:0-67643 GCA_963573935.1 Arctocebus calabarensis
ACCAAGTGCCAAGTCCAAAAGAAACCCAAAAGGCTTACAGGTAAGGCCCTTCCAGCCTGCAGTCCCACTGCTGCCCCACCCACAGCCACCGACAGGATCAGACCGAATGAACAGACGCAACCACTTGCCCAATATCCGCCACTCTAGCCTTCCTCAGGGTGTCCAGAAGCCTCACGCTGTCTCCCTGTGTCCCCAAAGGGAAGTTTCTGGGCAGATCCCGACTGGCAGAGATGCCTGAAGTCCTCTCTCCCCAGTCTCACTGTGCCCAGCCGCAAGGAAGCTGTTACTCGTCCGCCATCTTGCTCCGCCATCCCACTCTTATTTCAAACAAAGCTTGTGGCTAATTAAAACTCTTGGGTCTTTTTCATTGGAATTGTTATCAAGCTTCTTTAGTTACTAGTTATTAACTGCATGGCTTGTTAATGTTCATTGTCTTGATTCCAATTTATTGTTCCAGCCCATGGTAATTATTCTTCAACTAAGTCTTCCTTTGAGAGTCAGTCGGACTTGGGGTTTTCATGGCACTTATAATTTTCTTGTCCCCACTTCACAGATAACAAAATTGAGGGAAGGGAACAACTACTGGTTGAGTGAGTCCTTTGTGCCAGATTTTGAGCTCAGGACTTTGCTTAGGGCAGCTCCGTTGATCCTCAAAACAATTTAAAGAGATAGGACTTACTATTTCCATTTTATACATGTAAAGACTGCAGCTCAGAGTGGTTAAGCAAACTGCCCAAGGTTGCTTAGCTGGCGCAGCATTTCCCCCCTAGTTTGGGGCTATCTGTAAACCTAAGTGTCATGGTTGTAGTCAAGCTGTTGGAGTAGATATTTTATAGGACAAAGCTGAGGACACAGACAAATTGCTGGAGAGGCCCCTCTCAGATCTATGCCTCTTCCATCAATCTCTGAATCAGTGCTTTTTCTATGGGATCACGCATCCACTGAAATTGGGATCAGGTGCTGCTCCTGGGAAGCCAGGTCTAGAGCATCTTATGAAGTCATGAAGAAACCTCCTTCCTACACATCTTCAAGGGAAGGACCCCTTGCCCCAGCTCTTTTCTTGTCCTCTCTCAGCTGGAATCTGGACGCTTACAGAGTCACGTGTCCTAAATCAATCCCATCCTAGAGAATATTCCTTTTTAAGCTGAGTGTGATAAGCTTACAGAGCATCCTGGGAACAGTCAGCATCTGCCTGTGTTTATTCTTGTTGTTGATTAAAGCTGACAGCTGGAGCACCAGGAGCTCAGACTGTAGTCACAGGACTATAGGACTGCTGACAAGAGGGGAAAGAGTTGAGAGCAGCGGCTGAATCAAAGGAAACCCAGAGCCTTCCTTCCCACTGTCACTACCCCAGTTTGACAGAGAAGCGGTCAGGTCAAGAAAAGATGAGGAGTGAGTTTGTCTAATGTAAATTTCTCCTGGGATGGTCTCCGCCCCAGTCGGATGGAAAGAAGCAGTGTGATAGGAGAAGGCAATGGAGGCCGGGGCCAGTCGGCTCAGGACTGTGCTTGGGGGCCTGAAGGCAGCAGCATTCATTTCACGTTTCCCTAGGCGACGAGGACAGAGTGGTGGCCAGAGCTCCGGACACTCCGATAAACTGTGATCCCCACTGATGCAGGGAGACCTCGAGCAGAATGAGAGAAGGGGGTGTTGGGAGAGGGTGCCTCTGATCCCTGTCCATGGAATGACATTCCTATTTGAGCAGGACTTTCCGAGTTCCCAGCTTTATGGCTACACAGGTGTGTGTACTAGGATGTTTGGATGTGGAATAACCTTGACCTTCTACCTCCTCCACATGACGCTCTGTGTCTTCTATGGCTGTCTTCCACATTGTAGCTCGAAGTCCTCCAGGGCCTTCTGCAGCACTTGGAATAAAAGCCAATGTGCTCACCATGCTCCCACAGCTTCGCACCCTCTGTCCTCTGCCTCCCTGTGCAGCCTCCTTGCCTACCACGTGTCCCCAGCAACCTCCATGCTGCACTTGGAACCCGTCGAGCATCCTTCTGCCTTGGGGTCTTCATACCCTCTGTTCCCTCTCCCTTACAACTGCCAGATTTAGCAAATAAAAATACAGGATGAATTTCAGATAAACAATGAATAACTTTCAGCAGAAGTATGCTCCCTGTAGTATTTGTTTACTTGAATTTCCCATTTGACTGGGCAGCCTGTGCTCTGGAGAACCCGGGAGCCCTGTGCAGCACCCTCCCTGCGATGTCCCATGGCTTCTTCTCTCGCTGGTCCCCACAGCCTGGGCCTCTGTCCCACTGGAGTAGCAGCCCCATCAGCCCCCTCTCTCATCCTATTTTATCTCCTTCCTAGCTCTCACCACAAACTGTGCGAGATCTTTGATTTATTAATCCATTCGTTGACTTTATTTCTGTCTCCCTGTCGCATGTAAGCACCATCAGGACAGGGATTTATGTCCTCGTTGTGATAGCCTCAGTCTCTGGACTCATCGGTGCTCAGTAAATGTTTGCTGAGTGGTTGAACGACCTTCTTACCATGCTCACCCTTTGTGAGGTGACCTTTTGATAGCTCCGATGTCATCTCTTCCCACTAGGCACAGTGCAGGCCTTCTGGTTGATCCTCAGACATGCCAAGCTCATTCTGGCTTCAGGGACTTGGGCCTTGCCACCTGGTGCAAGCCTCGCTGATGTCTGTATGAGTCCTTCTCTCCTCCCACATCTCAGACAGGGCTTCCCCAGCCTCTCCGTCTAAAGCAGCCCTCTGAACCCAGCCCAGTGATTTTCAACCTTTTTTAAAGCTCACAGTACACTTAAACCTAAGGTTAAACTTCAACAGCACACTTAAACTATGTTGATTAAAAAAAAAAAAGAATGAAAAAAGAATATATTTACTGTGCTCTGAACTTCTTTTGGAAATAATTTATTAATGATCTTCCAAAGTTTCCGTGGCATGCATAAGATCATGTCACAGCATACCAGTGTGCGCAGCACAGTTGAAAATCATTGCCCTAGACCTTCCCTCCACATACCTCTTTTATCTCCTTTCAAAACCTTATTGTTTCTGGAAATTACTTATTTCATGATTGGTTGATTTTTTCCTTGTTTTCTGTCCTCCACCCAAGAATGTAAGTTCCATCAAAGCTTTGACCATGTGCGATTTATACATACTGGTGCCCTAAGACTTAGCCCCAGGTCTGGCACATGAGATGAAATTAATAAATCAATATTGATGAGGGAGGGAGTGCTGTGGGGTGGCTGATGGGCTGCAGCTTTGCAGGGTATGGGAAATGCAGGGAGGCAGGTGGCCCACAGTGGGCAAGGACTCAGCCCAGGAACAAGCCTGAAGGACAGTCCGTGAAGCCGAGCAGTACCTTGGCTCATGGTTGACTGAGATGCTTGATGAGCAGGGTTGTCTGTGCATGAAGAAGTTTGCAAAGGGCTTCTTAGCTCCTTCTTCTCTCCTTGGTGAAGCCATCTCCTTCCTGTTGGATGCACTGCTTCAGACCCAGAGAGTGGGTGTGCCTCCTCTATGCTCCCTGACCCCTTCTGCAGCTCATTGCAGACAATGACAAGGCCAAAGGGATGGGAACACTTGGTGACCCTGGAGGCTGCTGTGGAATCGCAGGTTATTGTGGAAGACCTGGGCTGTCACATGAGAAAGAAGCCAGCTTCTTGTGTCTTCAGTCACTGAACTTCTGGTGTTTGTCATCAGAGTTTAGCCTATGCTAATTAATACTTGGCTGTATTCACTGTGTCTAACATGCAGAATGAGCTCTGTCGATGTTTTGTGGTGTTCCCCGGCGAGGAAGATTTATCTATTCCTGAAAATGGCACAGAATTGCATTAAATAACTAAAGCTGCTTTCCCTTATTTGCCCAGACAGCACTCACGTCCCTAAGGTCATCCAGCTCTCTGTGCGGAAGTCCCTCTCTCTGGGCAGACTTGTAAGTGGTGTCCTTCAAGGCACAAGCAAAGAGGAGTCTGTGATGGATCCCCACTGTCAGAGACAGGCCGCACGGAGGATGGTCTTTCCACTTGATCTGGTTGCCCTGGAGGTAGGCGGCTGCAGCAAGACTGGTTGCAACTATGAAAGAATCCTCTGACAAATTCCTAAGTCTCCTTTGATGGAAATTCACCTTAGCAGGTTGATGCAGATCAACCCAACTGGCCCAACTGTTTTGTGCTGTTTTTTTTTTTTAATTTTCTTGACTTATCTTCCCTCTCAGACTGGTTTCCTGCCTCCTCTTCCATCTGCCCATAGCCTGAGGCTCACTTGCAGACCCTCATTCAGTCTCTATTAAGAGTTTTTGCACAAGGCTTAACGACTTCCTGCTCGTGGAGTCTACCCTTAACTGGAACCTTGATCTCACTTTCACTGTTCCCCGCTACACTTAGACGTGGACAAATCCTTCTCTGTATGGTGCAACCAAGAAAGCTTGGCTTTTTTAAAAAAAGAAATTTGAAATCAAGGAAATAAAGCAAATTGAAGAGCAGAGACCTGAAAGCGTTTTGAGAGCACTGATTTCCTGGTTGGCACAGTGTCCATTCAGCCAGGGCATAGATGAGTCACTAACCAGGTATTTACCGGGGACCTTCCCAGGCACTGCACTGGGCACAGAAGATTCAAAGATGAGTGTGGTGAAGGCTCTGGCCTCAGAGCGCTCCTACCTAGGGTATCTGTGAAAGAAACAGGGAAAAGCTTTCATTTACAATGTAAAGTGATAAATACATCAACGGAGGCACACATAATTTTTTTCAGCACTGCTAAGTAGGTCCCAAATGTTGGGGCAGCGCATATGGCTCAGAGGAGTAGGGCGCCAACCCCATATGCTGGAGGTGGTGGGTTCAAACCCAACCCCGGCCAAAAAACTGCAAAAAAACCAACAGAACAAAACAAAACCAAATGTCTTTCTCTCCTCAGTGGTATCTGAGGAGCCCTGCCCCAAAGTCTCCCTGTTCAGTTTTCAGCACTACATTCTTTTGTTTTTTAAAAATTATTTATTTAGTTTTTTTAGAGACAGAGTCACACTTTGTCACCATTGGTAGAGAACCATCACAGCTCACAGCAACCTCCAACTCCTGGGCTTAGGTGATTCTCTTGCTTCAGCCTCCCAAGTAGCTGGGACTACAGGTGCCCTCCACAATGTCTGGCTATTTTTTGTTGCAGTTCGGCGGGGGCTGGGTTCGAACCCACCATCCTCGGTATATGGGGCTGGCACCCTACCCACTGAGCCACAGGCACTGCCCCAGAATTATTTATTTATTTATTTAATTTGAGATTAATATGAGGGTACAATGGTTAGGTAACAATGTTTGCATTTGTGGGGTGAGGTCCTTGTTGTAGTTGTGTCCCGCACCCAGGAAGTGTGCCATATACCCTTACATTGTGCCTATTACGTGGGAGCACACCAATCACCCTCCCTCCTCCCATCTCCTCCTTGCTCCTCTCCACCTAATTTGAATTAAATTGAGTTTTTCTCTGGTATGGGAATGTATTAGTTTGTCTACTGGTGGGCATGACTTTCTTCTTGTTTCTTCCTTTGCCAACCATTGCAAGAAAGAAAAGATTACAGAAGAAATTAGGTGCTTTAGTACCCATAGCAGTGCTACACATTAGATTTGGGAGACAGATATTATCCTCTTAAATATGATGCAATAAATGCATAACTTCATCTGATTTAATTTGCATACCTGTATAGGACTTTGCTTGTAAACAAATATATTAGTAGTAAGTCAGAAAAAAATCCATTGAATAGACTATATCCCCTTTTTTGGTTTGGAAAATATGGCTGCTTCTATATATCAACAAAGGTAGCAAGGAACCCCCTACCCTGGAACATCTGCTTACTTCTGGAAGGATCTGTGCTCCAGGTTGTAACTTGTAGTCTCCAAGGTGCCCAGCCCTCAGGTTCCCCGGGAGGAGCAGCACAGTCTTAAGGTCACCAATGATTTGTCCTAGTGGCTGCTCTCTGGTGGGGAAGAAAAGAGACCTGCTCTGGTCTAGAAGGGACACTTCCTTCCCTTTAGGTCACCTTCCAGAGAGATCAGAGAAGCTCTGAAAAACAGTATCATTGGTCTGGGCTCTCTCGATCCAATTCTAGGCTGAAAGAAAGAACAGAACTGGGTTGAGAGGAAGAGAAATGAAGGGGCCCTGGCACATAGGTGGCTGAAGGTGGGTGGACACCGCAGAGCAAGCTGCTCCAGGGCTTTTCTGTGGACGTCACCAGGGAGTCGGTGAGGTGTGTGGAGAGCGGGGAAGTTGACTCTGGCTTCTGTGTTGGGCTCTGTTCCTATCCTTGTCCTTCTGTCTCTCGTGACTTTTCAGAAGGGCAATCAGGATAAGGCAGAGGAACTATAGATGATCTGGGAGTTGGGGTCTCTCCAGGATCAGGGGAGACTCTTTTATTTCTTAGGTTGGGGTGCCAAACTAGGGTCCTCTGGAGGTAGGGGCTGCAGCCTGACTGGAGAATTCAGAGAATTAGCTCTCAATTCCATGTGTGACAAGTGGAAGGAAAAAGAAGTGGAAGTAAGTTATCCATTTTAGAAAGGGCTCTGATGGGGACACTAGAATGGCCCCTACTGTACCTTTTCCAACAACAGTCCTCCCTCAACCTACTGAGAAAAGACCTAGTGGAAAATCCTTGAGCTTTAGAATGCAGGATCTGGGGCTCAGTTCTAGTGCTATTGCCTGCTGGCCCAGTGACTTAACTTCTCTGAGGCTTGATTTTCTCATCTTCAAAATAAGGAGAGAAATGAGATAATGTGTAAATGTTGTCTCTAAACATCAGTGTTGTGCAATCAACGGCTGAGTCTACTGTAGTGGTCTTGGGCTCCACACCATCCTTCAGCTTTGCATGGTAATACCTTGAGATTCTGCCGAGATGATGACATTGCTCATTGTTTCCCATTTTCCTAGGGTCCCAGAAGAACTGGGAGGTAAGAAACGGCCTTCTGTAGCTTTCTGGGGTTCTCCGTATCGCTCATGGGTAACACCTCCTTCCCCCTGTTGGTTTCCATGCAAATGCTCTTCCCTGGCTTACGACGCCTTGCCTGCCTTGTCAGCGAGGCTATGTCTGATTCATGGCCCAGGACAAACATTACCTGCTCTCTGTACCTTTCTCTGACTCTATGGGAAAATCAATTTCTTGCTCATCATGTTCCCGTGCAATGTTGTGGAGGCCTCTGTTGTCTGATCAAGTCTAGTTACAGCTGTTTCTTATATTTCTGTCCTTTTTCATTAGACTGTGAACTCTTCCAAGACAAGGATCATGTTTTCTTACTGAGGGCGTATGATGTAGATAAGCTCATGCATCTTTATTTTCATGGCTACTCCACTAGGGGAGGGCTTGATCCCATTCCTGTAATATAGAAGAAAAAGAATGATTGGAGGGAGTGGCAGGGAGGTGTGTAGTACTGTTTCTGTTTCTATCTGGCTTTTCAAATGCCTGGAGGTAAGGTGAAAAGGAGGATGCCTTTTCTTTCTTTCTTTCTTTCCTTTTTTTTTAAGAGACATGGTCTTGTTCTGTTGCCCAGACTGGAATACAGTGGCATGATCATAGTTCCAGCTCCTGAACACAAGTGATCTTGGCTCAGCTTTCTGAGTAGCTGGGACTACATGCATCACTACCTCTAGCTTAAAAAAAATACACACACACACACACACATATATATATATATATAGGGAGAGAGAGAGAGAGAGAGAGAGAGAGAGAGAGAGAGAGAAAGTCTCACCCTGTTACCTAGGCTGATCTTCAACTCCTATCCTCAAATGATCCCCTTGCTTCAGCCTCCCAAAGTGCTGAGATTACAGGTGTTAGCTACTACCCCTGGTCTCGAGTCATTCTTAAGATTTTCTAACTTGCTCAGCAATATGTACTTAGAGGAGGAAGAAATTTTGCATAAATTAAAGAATGGACTAGAGCTTGAAGACTTGGGTTTGAGTTTATTTAATGACAGTGGTATCTTGGGCAAGTTGAAGAGTTGGGTTTGAGTTTATTTAGTGACAGTGGTATCTTGGGCATGTTGAAGAGTTGGGTTTGAGTTTATTTAGTGACACTGGTATCTTGGGCATGTTGAAGAGTTGGGTTTGAGTTTATTTAGTGACACTGGTATCTTGGGCATGTTGACTATTCTGAGCTTCAGTTTCGTGCTCTGGGAAAAAATACTTGTGTCATGGTTTTATGGCAAAGGCAGTGCAGGATTACCTATTTACCAAATCCTGTCTCCTTTCCTTCTGAGCACCCAGATCCCTAGGATGTAGATGAGCTGTGGGTGTGGGTGCAGTTAATGCTCCCCATTTACAGGCCTGGTGCATATAGAAACCACCCTGGGATCCTCCATGCTCCCTGCACAGACAGGGAAAGAACTGTAAGAAAAGGATTTGGAGGCTCTAGGGAGTAGCAATGGCACAGATAAAAGGAGTCTGGGTTCCCAATGTCTATGAATGACAGAGTTTCCCCTCCTTTCTGCCTACCCACATTGAACTGTGATAAGAACAAGAAATACATTCATTATGTTAAGCCACTGAAATTTGGGGGTCATTCTTTACAGCCTACTTGACAGGGTTTATATGGATAACACTCTTCAAAGCCTCAAAGTGCTATACTGATGTTACTGGTTATTATTTTGACTTTTATTTTAGAAAACCTTTGGAGTGCACAGCTGGGGATTTTTTCTAGGTTTTATATAGTCCTTGCATCTTCTCAAGGATGGAGAGGAGACCATGGAAGGACACGGAAAATTTGCAGTGGTCTATTGTACAAAGGTGTGCATGACTGAGTGTTGGGGATAAAATTCCCTCCAGGGAGAGAAGCCTTGACAGACTACTATTCCACCAAGTGTGGATGGGAGGAATAGGCCTTCGGTGGTAGAATCCCACAGGGTGTCAGCAGACGGGCCAGCTCTCTGAGCAGTGGGTACTTGGTGGCTAAGCTACTCCAGGGCTAAAATGGGAGGAGAAAAATGGATCCATTGCCAACCGGCCCTGGGAAGCCTTGCTGATCACATGAGCCATCCAGAATTTGCTCCCTTCATACACACCTGCTGCCAGGGTTTGATGATCACACTTGACTTTTAACCATGGCCTTCTGATTCACCCCAGCAGAGGCCCGAGAGGAGACCTGCCAATATCGACTTCTCCTGTGATGTGGGCAGGGACTGGGGTGTGATATGGGTGGATCCAGACACCTGTCTTCCAGGCTGCTTCTATACGGAAGCCATAATCAGGGGACCACACTTTGGACTCACAGAAAGAAGGAAGGAAGGAAAAGGGCTGGGCTTACTTTGTGGATCACCAGTCATGGGCCAGATACTTTATTTACGAACTCTTTTAATCCTACAACAACTCAGAGGTAGCTATTAATATTCCCACTCTTACAGATAAAGATACTGAGGCCCAGAGAGGTAGAGTAACTTGCCCAGGGTCACACAGCTGATAAATATTATAGCCAGGATTCAAAGCTCAGTCTATCTGACTTAAAAGCTGTGTCCTGACATTGAACTTTGTAGCTTTTCCAAGAAGGTGGTGGTAGAGTCCCTCCTCCAGATCAGGGCTGAGCAAAGCGACCCCTAGCTTAGGCCTGGGGTTCTCCATGGTGCTGGCTCCTTTCACTGGCAGGTGTGTCTACTGAGATGCATTGGTTTCTCCTGAGTATGAGAGAAGCTCCTTCCTGTGAGCGTGTAATGCCTCATATCAACAAGCAGAGACCACCAGGAAAAGGAGACAGGAAGGGGACAGTTGGGTGCTGGGGAGAAGGAAACGGGAAGGAGTGAAGGGAAGAGGCAGAAAAGGAGAGAGAAAGCTAGATAGTGATATGTGGAGAGGAAGGAAGAAGCAAGGAGAAGGGGGAAGACACTGCTTCCCTGGGGTTCTCACATTGAGTTGGGTGTTTTCACTGTGGGAACGGAGGTGGCACTGCCCCCAGGGTCCTAGGGTGTCTTTCACCACCCGAGAATCTGTGAGGTTTTGATGCCTCTCTGGTACCCAGGTGGTTCTCAGAAACCGAGGAATTGAGCAATTGATCAATTATGAGCGAGCCCTGCTCTGAGTCTTTTTGGGACTGACAAGCCACAACTTCAGCATGAGCTTGCCTTTTTTTTTTTTTTTTTTGAGACAAAGTCTCACTTGTCACCTTGGGTAGAGTGCCTGGCCGCATAGCTTACAGCTACCTCAAACTCTTGGGCTGAAGTGATCCTTTTGATTCAGCCTCCCAAGTAGCTGGGACTACAGGCGTCTGCCACAACGCCCAGCTAGTTTTTCTATTTTTAGTAGAGATGAGGTCTGGCTCTTGCTCAGGCTGGTCTCAAACTTCTGAGCTCAAGCAATCCACCTTGCCTCGGCCTCCCACAGTGCTAGGCTTACAGGCGGGAGGCACCACACCTGGCCCACGAGCTTGCTTTTCTATGGAATGTGTGCAGGATGTGTCTGGAAGAAGACATCCCTTCTAGTTTAGTTGTGCCCTGCCTAGGAGGCTAGGATGGAAGGCACTGTGTGGTTTTCCAGCAGGCCCACTGGGGCCATCTAGCCAGCTCCCCTGAGAGATGCTGGGTATAATAATGCCATATTTATCTTTGTCCAGCTGTCATTCCATTAATGTTGGGTCTAACTCATACAGCTTGCAAGCACGGCCAGCACCACTTCTTTGATCCTGACTGCGGGGAGAAAATACATAAAAAGCAAATTGCTTCTCCAGTCACAGATCTCTGGCTCAGGGAGGCTTTGGGCTGGGCCAGAGAATAGTGGGAGTCCTCCTGGGAGCTTCTCTGCACTCCAACCACCCTGCCAGCTTTCTAGACCCTTTCCATGGGGCTGAGCTCCAGGGAAGGTAATGAGGATCCTGGCCAGTGGCTTGTGGAAAAGATGCACTTTGTATATTTTTCTCAGACTTGGAGTAAAGTAGGAGGAATGAGCAACAGCTGGGCCTATAGAAATACACCCTGGTGACCTGAAGTTGTTCCCACATGTTGGCTTTGGTGGGGGGCAGTCATCAGGCAGAGTCTCATTAAACTTCCTTACATGAGAATTCCCTGTTGTCGAAAATTGAGACTCTGCATGGTGTTTTAAAGTTAATTTGTTAGAACCACTTGTTTATTTTCCTTTCAAAATAACTCCCTTTTAAGGGAAGAAATGCCTTTAGTCATGCTCCTAAGTTTAAGAGGCTCTGCCGAGTCTTTTCTACTGACTGAATTATAACAAGACCAGTGAGGTCATAGTCAGATTAATTATAGCAAAGCTGGTGAGAAAATTCAACCTCCTTTGATAAACACAGCTTAGCTCCTTTAAGTGAACAATTTTCCAAAGCAAACATTTGAACACATATTGTCACCCAGAGTGAACTTTAGGGGTTTACTGGTTACAAGTCAGCAGTCCTTAGTGCTCGTAAACCCTTCTCTATTACGGGAAAGTTCTTCACCTGTTTGCTTTGCTTTGTTTTTAGAAATAGTCTTAGATGGAAATTTAACTTTATGATGACAAGATATGGATTTAACCTAAGTTTTGAATCGGATATGTAAACATTTTCTAACCTTTTTCATCTGTCTAAACAAAGTTCCATGCTAACCCAAGGTTTTGTACCCTCAAAGCACTTAGGTCAATATCTTCTTTACTTCCTGTTTTTTCTTAATGTTTTTTTCATTAGCTGCCATTTGATTTAGGTTGAATAAAAGAATCTGAGGATTATTATACACTGTGTGTATGTGTATATATGTGGAATATATATGTGGGGAAATATATATGGAAATATGTACGTTTCCATATCTAGTATGGAATAATATTGTAATATCTTGTAATATTTGCTGAGAGAGCTTCTCTGCAATTTAATGGGGGGGGGTAGATTTAAAGAGCTGGAAGCTTGCTTTGGAAGCAGGAAAAGTCATGGGATAGCTTTCTTCAAATTTGGTGCTCTCTCGTATACCACCTAAGATCTAAATTTGGAGGCAACCCAGGGAGAACATCAACGTATAGCACCCTAGAATTAGAAGGCATAGTATGATGTTTTTTGCCTAACCCTTGTCCAGTGTGCGATTTTGTGCGAACCATATCCATAGTGTGACTTCCTATGATCAGAGCACTTATCCTGGTGCCTGGCCCACAGTGGAGTGCTTAATGAAGGGTGAATGATTAGATGATGGATCAATGACCAACCCCAATGGGTAGAGGCAGAGCGCACTGTCTCCCTAGTTGCCTTTAGTATCTGGGTCCCAGAGAATGTATCAATTCTGTCTTTTTACAGGGTTTCTCCAACTGTAATGAGCTATGACTCTGGTTAGCCAGGGCCCCATCTTTATTCCTTGCGCTCAGGCACTGAGGGATGTTGGGGACAATTAGAAGCAGGTTGCTCTCCAAACAGCCTGGCTATTCATTCTGGAGATGGAATAGTAATTGAATGGCAGGCTAGACATACTCTGGCTATACTGTGTTGGTCACTCCTTAGATCAATGGGCTCAATGTGTTGTCCCTACCATCATCACCTCATGTGTTCTCCTGATATCTTTGGGGAAGACAGAATGGTTCTATTTCACTAGATCAGGAGTTGGCAAACTTTTTCTGTAAAGGGCCATATGGCAAATATTTTAAGAGTTGTGAGCCATACAATTTTTGTCACACCTACTCAATTCTGCCTTTGTAGTGTGAAAGCAGACCTACATCATTGGTAAACAAATGAGTGTGGTTGTGTTCCAATAAAACTTTATTCATAAAAACAGGTGGTGGGCCAGATGTGGCCCATAAACCATGCTTTGCACTGGCCTATAAGGTCCAGGAAGCAGGGAGTGCATCTGTTTTTGTCTTGAGAGGGAATATACAGTAGTGATTAAGAGCATGTCTGGGATCAGACAGCCTGGGTCCAAACCCCATTCCACCACTTCCTAGCTCAGTGACTATGAGCATGTTGCTTAATTTCTCTTTGCCAAAGAATACTCATCTGTAAGTTGAGGATAATAACAGTGTTTACCTCTTGGAGTTACTGTGAGAATTAAGTGAGATAATATGAAGTACTTAGAACTTGGAACATTTACCCCCTTACTTAAAAGGCCTATAGGGAATGTTAGCTAATATTATTTGATCTCCAATACTTTGCACAGTGCCTGGTACAATGAATACGCTCAATAAAAATTTATGTCATGAGTCTGAGGCCCAGGAAGGCAAAACATTTTGTGTGATGTCACTAAGTGAGGGGCTGTAGTGCCTCATGAAGTCGCACGGCACCTTCCAGACTGTCCTGCCTTCGTGAAGCCTGCACTAGCACAACAGGCTCTTGTTATGAAGACTTGACATTGTTTATGGTCTCATCATTCTCTGTAAGATGATTTTTTTGTAGGTTCATCTCCTTCACTCTCCTAACCCTGAAAACCACCTTCCAGAAGGGATGAAGTTTGGAAACTCCTTTCAATTTCTAGGTTACTCTGTGTGTGTATTTCTACCTCCTTCAGTGGCCTCCGCACCAGCCTTTCCCAAGGTCTAACATAACCGCAGTGATAGGGGAGTGGGGCGAAGTTAGGGTGAGGGGCGAAGGTGAGGAGAATGAGTAGGTGGTGGCACAGGAAGGGGCGCCTGGCCCTAAGCTGAGGATGTGCTGCCTTCACTTCCTGGACGAGCTGGATGGGGGATCCAGCCTGTGAAGACTCCCCTTTCTGAAAAGACATTAAGGATGAATTTCACACCCCATTTAGCTTTCTGGGGCTCACCGACTTTGCACCTAAGCAGCTGTTGATGATCCTGTCTCCCTGCCTTTCTCAGTTACTGTCTGTTCTACACCACTTCCTTCCTTCCCCTGTCCTTAGCCAGCATGGCCAGAGGGCTGGGGCTGAGGGCAGGGGAGCTGGGCTCTGCTCCTCCAGTAGCTGGACGGCATTTCCTGGGCCTGGGGAGACTGAGGAAGCAGCTGCTGACACACTGGAAGAAGGGAGGGGTGGGGGAGAGCCAACAGCCAAGGATTGCAGGGCAGTGGAATCTATTTCTAGAGAGACAGGAATGGTTGTACGCTTGGGAGCCGTGGGAAGGACATGGTGAGCTCATGGAGGCTGCATATGTGGATGGCACCGAGGGGAAACTCATCTAGAGAGGATCCTCTGTGTGTGAGGCCCAGGCCCAGGTACACACAGTCAGCTGCCTTGCAGGTGGGGACACCCCTTACCATGGCAAAGGAGCTGCCCCACAAGACATGGTGATACCCTCACTCCAGGACCAGTGAGGGAGAAAGACACTTTCCTCACAGCTCCCAGTCAAGTCTCTCCAGGGCTCTGCGTAGTGATAACAAGGTCTCTGCTCTCTTTTCTATGTGGAATCTGATCTTCCCTCCCTCTCAAAGGTCACCTAAGGTGGGCCAGAGACTGGTGGAAATGCCAAGCTTTGCTTGGAGGTGGCTGTGTTGCTACAGAGCAGCTTGTCTTGGTTAGGCTAAAGTTTTTCCATCCTCCTGGCAGCCAGCTCTTTTTGTCAGCAGGTACCTTTAGTAACCAAGGGTCTTCTTGATGAACTGCATGAAGGCCTGTGCAGCAGCCCCCGAGATGGGCAGCTAGAGACCCCATGGGGTGGAGCTGAGGAGGCCACCAAAGGGGAGAAGGCCTGCATAGGTGCGACAGTGGGGGACAGGGCATTCGCTTTGGTTTAGGGTGTCGTGAGGTCATTATGTCCAGGATGGATCACCTTTCTAAGTTCTGACCACTGGCATTTCTTTATTTCCTTCTAAAATCTCAGAAGAGCAAGGCTTTAACAAGAGAATGGTTGCAGTGGTTCTCAACCTTCCTAATGCTGTGACCCTTTATACAGTTCCTCATGTTGTGGTGACACCCAACCATAAAATTATTTTCATTGCTACTTCATAACTGTAATTTTTCTACTGTTATGAATTGTAATGTAAGTATCTGATATGCAGGATGGTCTTAGGTGACCCCGAAGAAAGTATCATTCGACCCCCAATGGGGTAGTGACAGGTTGAGAACCTCTGGTCTAGGGGGCTTTGAAGACAGGGACTGTGAATTTGGGTTTTTCTTTGAAAAGAAAATGAATTGCACTTTGATCCTTGGTGCCCTGCCAGCCTGACTATTTGCAGCTCAGCTCTTTCTTTTCTCCTGCTCCAGCAGGCCCTCTTAATTTGGCGGGCTCCTAGAGGCCTGTGAACATCCTGAGATGGCATGTAGGAGTATGTGCTTATGTGTGGATGTGAATTTTTATGGGTAGAGCTCTGTAGTTTTGATCAGTTTCTCAGAGAGGTCAGTGGCCCAAAAGATTTTAAGAAACAGTGATCATTCAGCTATGGAAGCAGAAAATTGTTCTGGGGAGTTGGTTATTTAAGCTTTGTCTTTGGGGGTGAATGAGAATCAAAGACAGGAGCTGGGGGACTTGTTAGAGCCATCTGGCCTGTATCTCTGAACCTCGGGAGGACTTTCATTGCGGGGTCCTTCGGGGTGCTTATAACATTCATCTTTCCCTAAATATTTATTATTTTTATGCTTTGTTTCTTTGCTGCTAAAACAAAACAAAGCAAAACAGGAAAAATCAGCCAACTTTGAGAGAATGAGAAGGCAAGTCATAGAATGGGAGAAATATTTGCAAAACGTATTTCTGATAAAGGACAGTTATCTGAAATACACAAAGAACTCTTAAAACTCGACAATCAGAAAAGGAAAAAACTGATAATGAGCAACCCAAACAGACATCTCAACAAAGAATATATGCGGGTGGCAAGCATGCACAGGCACTCAACATCATATGTCATTAGGGAACTGCAAATCAAAACAATGAGATACACTACTATATATATCTTCTAGAATGGCCAAAATCTGGGACATTGACACCCCTAAAAGCTGGCAAGGATGTGAGGCAACAAGAACTCTCATTCATTCTTAGTGGGAATGTAAAGTGGTACAGCTACTTTGGAAGACACTTTGACAGTTTCTACAAAACTAAACATAATCTCAACATCCTTACCATCCAGCCACTGCACTCCTTGGTATTACCCAAATGAACTGAAAACTTATGTCCACTCAAAAACGTGCACATTAATGTTATGGTAACTTCATTCATAGCTGTCAAAACTTAGAAGCAACCAAAATGTTCTCCAATGGATAAATGGTAGCACATCCAAACAGTGGAATATTATTCAGTGCTATAAAGAAATGAGTCATTAGGCAGTGCCTGTGGCTCAGAGGAGTAGAGCACTGGCCCCATATGCCAGAGGTGGCAGGTTCATATCCAGCCCCGGCCAAAAACTGCCAAAAAAAAAAAAGAAAAGAAATGAGCCATTAAACCACGAAAAGACACGTTTCAAATGCATATCAGCAGGTGAAAGAAGCCAGTTTGAAAAGGCTATATACTGTATACTTCCAACTATGTGATATTCTGTAAAAGGCAAAACTATGAAGATAATAAAAGAAGCATTGGTTGCCAGGGGCTAAGGAAGAGGGAGGGAGGAAAAGGCAAAGCACAGAGGATTTTTAGGGCAGAGGAACTATTCTATATGATACTCTAAAGATGGATACATGTCATTACACATTTGCCAAGACACACAGAATGTCCAGCACCAAGAGTGAACCCTGCTGTAAACTCTGGACTCTGACTGATGAGGATGTGTCAATGTAGGTTTATTGAATGGAACGAATGTACCCCAGTGGTGCAGGGGATTGAGAGTGGGGGTGGCCATGTTGTATATGAGGAAGGGAGGATGTGGGAACTGTTTGTACTTTCTGCTTAATTTTGCTGTAAACCTAAAACTACTCATAAAAAGAACTATTAAAAAAACTAACCAGCCCAAAACATCAAAACCAAACAACATCAGCTTTTGAAGGCTGTGTGTTTTCTTTAGGAATAGGGTGGGAGGGCTGGAGGTAGAAGTGCCATGCTGTTCCCAAGTGGGTCAGGGCTGAGGAGGCTCTGCTGGCTACTGGAAGCCAGCCAGTGTGCTGGTTCTTTGTAGAAAGGGGAAGGAAGGACAGAAAAGTGAATTTGGCTCAGGATAGAGCTGTGTACCCAAAGATTACAGAGAATAGCAAGGGGCCCCCAAAATGACATCAAGGATTTTTCCACTAGCTGAGTGCTGTTTTTTGCCAAGCGCTCTGCTGTGCACCCGATGGCCAGTACTCATTTAAGGCTCACAGCAGCTCTATGGGGCAGGCAGGACTGATATTAAAAATATTCAAACACTGGTATGACACGGGCACTGGCCACACAGAATGGAGGCAGCTGGAGCAGGTCCTGGAGACCCCTGTTGTGTCAGGGTCTGACATTTTTAGTTGCTGCATTATGAGAAGGTCTGGGTAGTTCTGGGGAGAGGCCCAGGTAGTGGTGGGGGACTCACTGGAGAGGCTTGACCAGGGGGTTCTCAAACTTCAGTCTGTGTCAGAATCACCTAAAAGGCTTGTTAGACCAGGTGTGGTGGCTCACACCTGTAATCCCAGCACTCTGGGAGGCCAACGTGGGTGGATAGACTGAGCTCAGGAGTTCCAGACCAGCCTGAGCAAGAGGGAGTCACTCTCTCTGCTAAAAATAGAAAAACTACCGGGGAGTTGTGGAAACTGAGGCAAGGAGTTGCCTCAGCTCAAGAGTTTGAGGTTGCTTATGATGCCATGGCAGTCTACCTAGGGTGACAAAGTGAGACTGTGTCTCAAAAAAAGACAAAAAAGGCTTGTTAAAACACGGTTTCCTTGGCCTCACCACCCACAGTGTGCATTTCTAGCAAGGCGATGATAACGATCTAGTCTAGAAGTCATGCCCTGAGACCTCCTGCTCTGTACTAAATATATCAATATTCTTTCCTTGTTAAAGAAAACTCAATGTCTTTTTTTTTCCTCCTGTCTTTTTTTTCCCCTCTGTCACCCAGGTGGAATACAGTGGCTTCACTCTAGCTCACTGCAACCTCAAACTCCTGGCCTCAAGCGAGCCTCTGACCTCAGTCTCCCAACTACTGGGATTATGGGCATGAGCCACTGTGCCTGGCTGGGAAAACTCAATATTTCAATAATTGGCACAGCCTATTTGAATATCAGGTCTGGTAGTAATAACTACTTTCACTTCCATTTTACAGATGTGCAAGTAAAGGGGGCTTAGCGAGATGAAGCGACTTCCCGTGGTTACACACCCAGCGGATGAGACTGGGGACTTGAATCTAGTCTCCCTGGCTCTGAAGAGCCTGCCTTTTCCCTTCGGTTCCAGTCTGCCTGGCCAGCAGAGATTTGGGCACACGGCCGAGCAGGTCTTGGGCGGCTGGAGATGAAGCTAGACTCACGCAGTGGTTCTCAATCTGTGGGTGGCGACCAATGAAAATACATCCTGCATATCAGATATTTACATTACGATTCATAACAGTAGCAAAATCACAGTTATGCAGTAGCAACGAAACTAATTTTATGGTTGGGGGAGGTCACCACAACATGAGGAACTGTATTGCAGGGTCACGGCATTAGGAAGGTTGAGAACCACGGAAGAGGCACCCCAGGCGGCGCCCACTCTTTTGGAGCGCGCCCTCACTCTGCTGGCCTGGGGAACGCTCCTGAATTCCGGAGCGGCTTGGCCTTAGCGTCTTTGGCCCCCTCCCTCCCAGGCAGCAGCTGTGAAATTGACGAATTACACTAAACTGTGATGCCTCCTTGGGAGCCTGTTCCAGGACATGCTGTGATGGCTTCCCGAGAAGGCGACAGGCACGTGGTCTGCAAACGAGCCCACTTGCTTCCTTGCTCAGCACAGCAGCTGCTCAGAGGCAGCGTGGGCCCGAGCGGCCTGCCTGGGGAGCCTATTAAGAGCCACAACACTGTGAAAAGCACAGCAGAAACGCTCCATTAAATCT
The DNA here is from genome assembly GCA_963573935.1 of Arctocebus calabarensis. NCBI lineage: Eukaryota > Metazoa > Chordata > Mammalia > Primates > Lorisidae > Arctocebus > Arctocebus calabarensis. The sequence continues at coordinate 18,746 of CAUYON010017478.1, forward strand.
GGTGGGGGGGCCTGCTTAACAATGGGACCTGCCCCAGGACTCCTAGCCCTGCTCCACCCCCGCCTTGGTCTCCAGCCTGGCTCTCCTTACCTCTGGCCCTACAGTCCCTTCCCAGAGGGCTCTGAGATTCAGCATGTGAGCTCCTGGCTGGAAAGCTGTGGCAAGGGCCCAGGCAGGAGTAATCAAATACAAAGCGAGTGTTTTCTACACTGCCAGGGATGGGAATGGGCGTGCTACTGGGCATGGGACACCATGTTGGCTAGGATGCTGACAGCATGGATGATCTAGGCTTAGGGACTTCTGCTTTGGGTCGGCCTGCTCTGGCCCCCTTGCAGCCATAACCCCCTCCAAAGGAAGTGATCCTAGGGACCAGTAGGATCCACCCACCCAAGGACCATTTTTCTACATCTTACTTCTGGTACCTGGGGCCCTGAAGTTCCCTCCCAGGGGGCCCACACCTGCTGCTAGTGTCTGAGTAAGCTTCCTAGCACAGTCTTTGAGGGGTGGACTGTGTGCTTGTGGGTGTGGATGGAGCTTGCACATGTGGGCTGGGTGTCCACGTGTGTGAGCTTCCTTGAGGGTGAGGCAGAGCCAGGTGGGAAGAGGTGGGGTTAGTCTGGGGGCTGGAAGTTGCCTTTCCCCACAGCTCATGTGCTTGTGCAGAGCTCCAAGGGGCCTGGGAATTCTAAATTTAAACTTCCCAGGCTTATGAAGGTATATTTGTCAAGGTAGGAGGATAGAGTGTATTTTTGTTAACAGTTTGTTATCTTGATTTATAATTTTAACTTTTGTGTTCTTGGCCCTGTACCTGTGTGGGGTAGGCCCAAGGGCAGTTAAGTGGTGGGGAGACCAGCCTGAAGGCCTCCCTGAAGCTGACCAGGCCAAGGGCCAGGCTTTCAGACTGGCAAGCCAAGTGGCCAGTGGGAAGGCAAATTCTGGATAATCTTCTAAGCCCTGTAGAAAAGACTCATTTCTCTGCTGGATCCTTCTGCTCTGGGATGATAATGATGAAAACAAGGGTGCTGATGAGCTGGGAGGAGCCCTGTAAAGAACTTCCTGGATAACCTATGACCCCGTGAAGAAAGGGCCCTGATCCAGGTGCACCCTCTTCGACCTTCAAACACGCCCTTGACCTTATCAGCTTGTGAGGGGAGAGACAGACTTGCTCGTCCTTGCTCGTCCTTGCTCGTCCTTGCTGGTGCTTTCAAGATCCCCGTCCCTTCTCCCCTGTATGGCCCCCCTCCCACCACATCACAGACACAACATGCAGTCAGGCAGCAAGCCTCAGGGGAGGAAGCCCCTCCTGGAGGCCCCCGCCAGGATAAAACCTCTGTTGGACTGGGCCGTGTTAAAAGCAGTACCACTGGAGGGGAGGGTCAACTTTCTGATTTCCAAGAGACCTTGCTAATGTCGGGGAGTGGGAGGTGAAGGAGGGGGAAGGCCCTTCTTATACTTATCAGAGACCACAGTTGATCTGAAGGACTTTCCTGGATCTCTGTCCCCATTTTCATCTCCATATTATCTGTCTGTCTATCTGTCTATCTATCTCCTATCTTTCTACCTACCTATCCATTCATCCATCCATCCATCCATCCATCCATCATCTATCTATCATAGCTATTTATCAATTATCTATCATCAATCATATCAATTTATCATATCCATCTTTCATATCTATCAATCTATCTTATCAGTCTATCATTTATTTCCTCTATTTACCTATATTTGTTTTTTCCAAATACAAGAATTTAACAGATTTACTGAGGGTTTCCTATTTTCTAGGCGGGTAGCCATGCTATTAGCTCATTTAATCCTTATGAGAACCTTGTGAAGTATGACCCCCATTTTGTAAGTGGGGACATTGAGACTTCCAGCGGTAAAACAACCAGCCTGAAATCATGTAAGTGAGAAATGGCAGAATTGGGGCTCAAGTTCCTGTCATCTAACATGGGGTTTTGTGCTATTTCTGCTGAGGGAAGGTAATCCCTAGGCACATTTATTTATTTATTTTCTAAATCAGGAAGAGGAATGTATTCCCAGGTCCAGGGGAGGGGTCTGGTTCCTGGCTGTGCTCTGGGTGAGTGATGGCTGTCAGGCTCTGGCTTTCGCTGGGCGGCCTGCACTCATCTGTTCCCCGGAGTGCTGAGTACTGCCCAGCTGTCTGGCGGGCCCAGCAGTCAGGGTGCACGGGTCTGCTTTGACAAAGTGACAGAAGCTGTTGAAACAGCTGTTTGACATTCCCTGCTGCTTCTTAAAACAAAACAACCAGCAAAGAGGTTGAATGAAGTGCAGAAAATACTCTTGTTTCATGGGGATAAGGATATTTTTACTTAGAAAACATTTATTTTCCCTTTTCTTTTCTGTATTCTTTTTTACCCTCCCCCTCACTCCCCTCCCTCCCTCCTTGTCTCCTTCTCTCTACTCCTTCGTCTCTTCCTTTCTTTTTGCCCTTCTTCTTTCTTTACTTCCAATTAAAAAAAACCTTCCTGCCTTTGCTTCATCTAAATGTTTCCTCTTGAAATAACTATATAACTATTTCCCTTTGTTTCTGACACGTCGTCTATGCCTTTTATGGTAATTCATCTTTCTAGCTTTGGGTGCAGACCTCCACAAATATGTAGTTTTATGAATTCCAGTGTTAGTTCTATCATGTCTCAAGGCGTCTCCAATTGAACCCAGGTGGGGACAGGAAATTCTAAATCAAGATGAAATAATCTCTTCCTGTGAGACCATCATTTAATTTAGATAAATGAAAGTATGGATAAAAGGACATCTGGCAGTACCTGGCAGTCCCCTCTGGCTACCTCCATTGCCTCTAGCTAGAGAACTGGGAGAATTGTTATTGTTAGTCTCTAGCTTTGAAATTGTGGCCAGCTCTGTACCGTGGTTCTATCGTGGTTCAACAGCACGCTTCTGTCCGATCAGTTGTTCGTTGCACAAACATCTTCCTTGCAGTAAAAGGAGTTCCAGGTTTCAAGGCACACACACATAGGAATGGGCATATTAAACACACTCCACTTAGTCATTAAATGTGATTGGACCAAGCTTAACATACAAGTGAACTTTTATATCTGTAGCCATTCTTTGTCCTTGGGCTCACTGGGCCCTGCTTCTGGATTCCAGGTCTTTATTCCAATGCTCATTATTTCCCTCCGCCTCCAGTCCATAGCCTAGATTAAATCCCACTAGTGCTGCATCCTCTAACTTCCATCTCTTTTTAATCCCTTTTTTCCTATATTCTTTCCAGAAAAAAGCTGTTTCCTTCAACTGGATTATCTTCCAGGTTGCCTTTTAGAGTTTGTTCTCTATGGTTCCTTATTCCTTGTTCTAGTTCTTTTCTCTCCCGATCAATAAGACCTTTCCTTCCCTTTTCCTCCTATTTCCTATTGTCTTATTATACAGCAAGGTCCCCATGGCTCATCTCTGAACCGTGGGAATGTGGAGTTGCCTATCCTTTGCCACATGCACCTGGAGAGGTCAGTTATATCTATGGCCCAACATAGGCCTTTCACTCTTACCAGTCACAGGATGGAGCCTCCCTCTGCCCCTTCGTGGGGGAGACAAGGTGCCGGCTACAGGCGTGCAGCGTCTACAAGAGGGCCCAGTTATGCATTTACAGATATTTCCCCAACCTCACCTATCGGATAGGTCATTCCTTGTCCCTTGGAGATAGCCAGAGGAAGTGGAGAGAGAATGGAGAGAGTTTTATTGTTCTCTCCCAGGGATGGAGTGGAATGCTCCTTTCCCCATGGAAACATAAAAGTGTGGAGTAATAAGGGCCCCTAATATTTAATTTTTGGATGGGGACTAGAAAGGGGCTATCCTAGTTCTCAAGGGGCTGGATCTTTGGTGTCCTTCCCTAAGGTTTTCATAGGTCAGGAAAGAGTTAGAAGTTGAGGCCTCCCAGCCCATCTTTTTTCTCTTCTCCTTGCTGACTCCATCTTTTACTCATCCATCCTCTGTGAATTATGCCCAGTTATCCAAGCTCTGCTCATCCCAGCTCCCAATCATATCTCTTAGGCCACTCCTTAGGCCTTGGGGTGCACCCATTGGTGGCACTGTCTACCCTTGGGAATATGGATCCTGGAAGAGGCCTGCAAGGGCAGGGAATTCCAGTGTCCCAGGTATCCAGAGCATCCTCTAAAAAGGAGGTCACAGGTTTCTGTGGCCATGTATCCCAACCTGTGAACTCCTCTCCTGTGCAGAGGGGAATGGAGGAAGAGAAAGGGCTGCACAGGAGTCCCTAAACTATGGAGCCAAAGGCAGAGGCCCTGTTTACCCAGGCCAGGGTGGCACTTTACAGACCCTTGTAGTTCCTATAGATTTGATTTACCCTGCACCCATCACTATATTTTGCTTATTTCCTATTCTTGGAGATGTTCTTATCAGGAGATGCCAGGGGCAGAAATGCAAACACAAATGGCATTAAAGGCCTGGGACCTTCTCTTTAATTTTATCACCTTTCTGATTTCAGCCAAGAATGTGTCGTGATTCCAAAACACACTCAACAACGAGGTGTTAGGTCTATTCTGGTTTCTGCATTGATTCACAATGAATAAAAATTAAGTTGGTACTAAATTTTATGGACTCATTTAAAAAAATTTCTTCTCTTTGAGCTTTAACTAGATAGTGCCTGTGGACACTGCAATTTTCATTAGCATCCTACTCCTGCAAAGACAGGAGCTCTGATAATTGTCCAGTGACTTGGAGTTGCAGCCTCCTCTCACCCTCAACACACCTCCAAGCACTTGTCTGTGTAGATTCCATACATCCCCTGGCACTCTGCTCAAGACTCACTTTTAATACAAAGTCTGCCCTCGTCACTGGGGCTGTACCTTTTGCTTTTCTAAACTTGCAGTTCTGTGCCTGATAGGACATCCCCAACCTTACCCCTTCCTGTTAGTAATTAACTTCTTTGTCAATGCCCTGTCTTTCTACTAGCTTCTCCAGGGAAGTCACTTGAGGGTAGGAATGATATCTCATGTTTTTTTTTTCTATTAACCAGGTGACTTTCCTTCTACAGGGTGGCCATAAAGATCATGTGCAATTTAAAATGGCATACTATTTTAAGTTGCACATGAACTTTGTGGCCACCCTATATTTCACTGTGTTCCCAGTTATTAATAAAAGAGAGAAGTGACAGAGTAAAAACACAAGTAGCCATTTCTCACATAGCTCACATGCTGTGGAGTAAGAGGAAGGCAGAGCTGATTTCTAAGGAGAAGCATCTCAAACGTTAGCAATCCTCAGACTCAATGGAGAAATGGGTACCCAATGCACTCACCCAGACTTATTGCCTCAGAGACCCCAGTGATTCTGATGCAGACCAAGATTTGAGAACAATTTTCCAGGGGTATGACTCACAAAACCAACTCTACTAATAAAAAAAAAAAAATCACATGAATTTTTTAAAAACAATTTTTTTTTTAACAAAAGGAAATTTCTTTAGGAATATCAACTACATATAAATAGAATAGGTTCTGTTTGCACACACAGATAAAAATGTTTCTAGAAAAAAACACTTGTAAATGTCAAATGCAAAATTGGCTACTTAATTTAAGCTGGTAGGTTTAATTCATTTATAATTAATCCTAGGTTTATTTTTAGCTCTGGCCTGTTTGCATTTGACCTTCCTGCCTGTCCCCCCCCCCCCCATTTCTGTAGTCCCCGAGGAAGACACTGACTTTCCAGGTCAGGTGTCCTCACTCTGGCACTCAGTCCTACCTTCTGCTTGCTGCCTGAGCACTTGTCTCGAAAGGTAGAAATATTCTCTCACGCCACTGCTTTAATCAGGGCTTAAGCATAAACCCGTTAAGTTATCTCTTATTCTTTACATTTATCTAAAAAGCCAAAGTATAAATTAAACAAATAAATGTATGGTTTATTTCATCTCTCAACCAACTCAAAATATCCTCTAGATTTCAGACACAAGGTTAGAAAACCAACATCCTTTGAAGTTGAAAAAAGAGAACGAGGTTAGAATTCACATAACTAACTCGCCGTGAGTTTGTAAGTGTATTTTCAGTGAGTTTAGACTGCTTTGCAAATCTTTTTAAAAAACAAAAATGTCTCCCACGTTTTCCCAAATTAAAATATGATGTGAAGAAAAGTCGTATAATTAATTGTAACATATTTAAGGTGATGTTGTCAAACAGAATGTTGGGTTCTGTCTTGAGTCCAGATAAAAAGAAACACCAATAAAACTTTTTTTCACGACACACACCTGCTATTCCTATCTATTTAGTATGTATATTTTTAGAATAGGGGAGGGATATGCTCAAATGGAACATATGTTCCAGAACAAGACAAAGCTAATAGGAATACTTTCAAATTTTAAATTCTATACTTGGCTTCCTAACCCGGCCTAGTGGGTCTCATCATTTCTATTTTGTTTCAGATTTCTTGTTCTTTACTCGTTTTTTGGCTCTTCGTAATTATTTTGATTAACTGTTGCTTTAACTTCCATTGTGAGACTGGTTATTGAAACTAATTCCGATTTCTGCTAAGACCTTCAACTCCTTCTTCCCTGGTTGGACATTCACCACGAGGGAGCTATTGGCTTAGCCCCTGCAAAGAGGGAGGTCCTTGCAGTCTCTCGGGAAGAAGGCAGGGTAGGCAGCTTTTACTATCAGTTCCAGAAATGCAAACCCTTCAAGAGCTGATGGCGTTCTTGCATCCTCGGAGCAGGATGTGCAAGGAGAAGAGCCACATTTGGTGGCTCAGCCTGGGCAGCCACCTATTGCACCTGCACTCAATCACCAGACAGCAAACAGTTTACAGAGACCCGAAGTAGTGTGTCTACTTAGAACAGTGGTTCTCAACCTTCCTAATGCCGCAAGGTATTTTCATTGTTAAAAAGGTGTCGTGACCCACAGGTTGAGGACCTCTGATTAGAGGAAGAGAGCAAAGGCTAGGCTGCCAGCCAGACAATAAAATAGTAGTAAGCATTTGAATAATGAGAACGAACAATTACTTATTATTATAATTAATGATTAATTATTTAAGAATAACAAGTAGGTATTGTTTGGTGAATTTCATATATATTATTTTAATTCTCAGGATAATCCTATGAGGCACGCACTAGTGTCATCACCATTATACGGAAAGAAACTGAAGCGGAGAGTGAGTGAGCAACCTGTCCAAGGCCACACAGCTAGTAAGTGGTAGAACTAGGATTCCAACTGGGTCTGATTCTGGGGTGCAGATTTTTTGACCAGTGTGTTATGCTATTTTCTGTGTATTGCAAAAAAGAAAAAAGGCAGGGTTGTGACAAGGCCTAGGATTAATTACCCTAGACCATGGGCTTAGATAACTACCATAATCATCCCTGACCCCAAAAGATGCCAGGGCTGATGCTGCTGACACAAGTTTAGGATGGGCCCTGGAACCAGGTAGGCCTGAGGCCACAGATAGAGGACAGCAGTGCCTGGGACAGATCTGGGAAGGACATAAGCTGACAGCCTCTTCATTTCCTTATTTCATCTTAACTTTGTACAAAACAGCTGCTGTTTGCAGATGTGTAGTTTAATTGACTGATGGAAACCAGAGTTCAAAAATGACCCAAGGACAGTACCAATATTTCTGTAAAGAAGGGGCTTAAAGATAACAATTGGTTGAAGAAGAAGAGGCAGGCTAGGGGACTTGTATTGAAGCTATTTTGTCGAGTTAAGTCATGATTTTATTTTAAAGGGTTTTTGTTTGGGGTAGCTTGGAGGGTTGATGGGAAATTTGGGGGAACTGAATGTCTTCCCCAAGACATTTCCTGGTACTGCCACTAATATGAGCTGAATGTGGCTGTTATTAATATGTTCACAAATTCCTTTATGTCCACATGTGTGCAGTGAGGTGGCACATGGCATCCTCAGCAATATAGAATAGTCAGCACTCTCAGAGCTCCAATGGCGCTGACAGCATGGGCATGGTCAGCGTGTCTGAACATGGCTAAGAGCTGAACAGGAGGTGCTCAGGACTCTGCACTCTTGGTTGTGAGTGTGCTTAGTGATCAAGAGTGGATAAAATTCCATTAGAGGTAAATGTTGTCAGACAGCAGGCTGGAAAGATATATTTTAAGCTGAGAAATTACTTAATAAATTCAGACCAACACTCTGTGACATTTCCCACAAGACTTTAATGCTGTTTACAAATTCCAGAGAACACCCTGAGTCATTTCTGGCATGGGCTTATGATTTATTTCAAAGGAAAATGGGACAGAGTGTGTGGGTTTGTGTTTAATGTGAAAAGGGATTTGGAGATGAAAAGTCAACTGGCATGAAAGATTGCAGGGCAAATGTAAAGCAGCAGAGCATGTGGGTGGCCTTGGAGCATGTAATAGGGTGTTGAGAAAGGAAGGGCCCTCTCGCCACTCCAGTGCTAATCAAACAGTTGTATTTGCACAGGCCAAGAATGCATTTAAAAGATGGCTCAGGAGGCAATGTTAGAGCTGGGATTTCTGAAGCACTTCACTCACAAAGGCTTTCTCATGAAGAGCAGGCAGAGCTTCAGCTCTAAGAGGGAGGCTGATTATATTTCATTCTCCAGAAAAGTCAACATTTTAGAGGGTGTGGTCTTCATTTGCAGCAAGATGGACTTCAGTTAGATCGAAGGAAGACATTCCTAAAGAAAATAAGATCTGGGACGAAGAACATGAAGGACAATCTGGGGGCAAATTTTTCACATTTGATGCTCTGTGTTTCTTGGAAATAGAGGGATGGATTGGGTGACCTTGGGATTTAATCTCCTTGTGGTACAGAAACCATACTACAGAGATCAGGGAAGGGGATCGACCCCTCATCAGGAGCTGAAGAGGTTCCAGTATTGGGAGCTGAGGAAGGCAGCAGTGTGGGGCCAGTCGGGGAGCGGGGAGGAAAAAGTGAAGAAGTATCTAGCTTCTCACTTTCTGTCTCTTCCCCTCCCCCAGAAAGTCCTGGTCTCATTCATCTTGTTTGCCATAGAGTATGTGGCTTGAATGGGAAAAGAGGACAGTGACATCCCCAATCTTTCTTGAAAAAAAAATGACATTCCATTTGGTTTTGGAAAATACACAATATTCCACTTATAAAATATTCAATCACTGTCATTAATCCTCTTGCCTGGGCCAGCCTTGCTTCACTTAGGCCTGAGCTGCAGACTTTGGCTCCAGAACCTATCAGACTTCTTTGTATGAACAATATAATTAGAGACACAAGGGTCCTTTGTTCTTAGATTTTGAGCTCTCCAGGGCAGGAGACTGGGGCTGCCCAGTGTTTCCAAAGTAGTCAAAAAGCTTCAATCAACCTGAGACCTCTTGTGACTGGAGCTCAGGATTTATAGAGAAGTTCTAAACCTTGACAAATTACAGTAATTCCTCTTAAATAACAAAGGGCACTATTCCACTCTTCAAAGCTTATCCACCTTGAAAAGTGGCCCATCCTTCTCATTTCTGTGCTGACCTTCTGTTCTTTTTCTTCTTCAAACTTTCTTACCTTCCTCTTCTCTGTTTTTCTCTCTTCTTATTGTTTTAAACTTTATTTATTTCCCCCCAGGTTCGTTAAAGGATAATTGACAAATATATTTACAATGTCCAATGTGTTGTTTTGATATACACATGATTGAATTAAGCTAGTTAACACAAATGCCAACTCACATACTTATAATTTTTTTGCACTGAGAACATTTAAGATCTAATCTTTTAGTAATTTTCAAGTATATAATACATTATTATTAACTTTAGTCACCATGCTATAAAATAGACCCCCAGAATTTATTTTTCTGGCCTCACTGAAACCATTTAACTAACATGACTGCATTGTACCTGACCCCCCACCCCTACAACCCTGGGCAACCACCATTCTGCTTTGTCCTTCTGTGAGTCTGACTTTTTAGAGGCAAGGATTTAGATAAAAGGGATATCTTGCGCACTGTTGATGCGAATGTAAATTAGTATAGCTATTGTGGAAAACAGTATGGCGGTTCCTCAAAAAAAAACATAGAACTACTATATGATCCAGCAATCTCACTTTTGGGGGTATAGCCAAAGGAAATGAGATCAATGTGTCAAAGATCTGCACTCCCATGCTCATTGTAGCACTATTTACAATGTCCAAAATGTGGAATCAACCAAAGTGTCCATTGCAGATGACTGGATAAAGACAATGTGGTATATACACACACAGTGGAATACTATTTAGTCTTCAAAAAGAAGGAAGTCTTATCTTTTGCAAAAAAACATGGATGAATCTGGAGGACACAATGCTTAGTGAAAGAAGTGAGACGCAGAAAGACAAATTATACAAATAATTTCGCTTATTTATATTTGTTTTATTTAATTTATTTATTTTTGAAACAGAGCCTCACTCTGTCACCCTGGGTTGAGTGCCCAGGCATCGCAAGTTCAAATTCTTGGGCTCAGGTGATCCTCTTGCCTCATCCTCCTGTGTAGCTGGGACTACAGGCACCTACCATAACGTCCAGCTAGTTTTTCTATTTTTAGCAGAGATTGGATCTTGCTCAGGATGGTCTCTAACTTTGAGCTTAGATGATCCACTGGCCCTGGCCTCCCAGAGTGTCAGGATTACAGGGTGAGCCATCATGCCCGTCCTACTTATTTGTTTTTAGATAATCATAGAATCCCAAAATATCAGAACTGAAAGGAGCCTTAGGAGCTATCAGGGCCAACCCTCTTATTTGACAGTGGAAACAATACTAGCCCAGAAGGGGGAAGAGACACCCGGATCCCTTAGTTGATGCTTCTCTCTCACCTTCAAAGCAGCAGCTTCCTCTTTTCCCTCCTAGGGAATGGGTTATTTGTCAGGAACCTATGCATGTAGGCTAAAAGAACTCCAGGACAAGCGGACCGACCTTTTGGGGCATCTCTTGACCTGCTGAGCCCTTAGATGATGAACTAGGACCGAGATAGGTAAGCTGGCACACAGCCAGTCACTCCTAGTTCCCAGGACATAGTTTTCGGTGTCGCTCTGCTCTCTGCTGAAAGGGTCTTCTTGTTGCAAGCCTTATCTTCCTGCCTAGGTGCCCAGCCCCCTGGGCATCAGACTTGTGGTTCCTGAGCCCTCTTGGCCTCCTGTCCTGGCTGTCCTAGGATGCATCTTCTAGGACTTACTTCCGGATCTGTGCTCCCCACTGGGGACTCTGTGCCCTTGCCCCCCAACTCTCTGAGACACCCCTTCTCCCCCTACTCACTGCCTTTCAGAGATACCACTAAACTTTGCCAGTGCTCCAGATGGTCTTGGAGTTGGCTTTTAGTGAACTTTTTAGGAGGTAGTCTCCAGCCTAAAACAACAAAGAGAATGGGGACTATTCTGCCAGGTAAGGATGGCACTTTGGTCCACCAATCTCTCCTCTCAGCCTGACTCCTGAGCCTGAGGGAAGATTGTTGATATTCTTATTGCTGGAACATTTCTTTTCTTGCTGGACAGTCTGCTCACCCCAGATTGGCAGGAGTCTGTGGGTGACTGTCCTTAGCACCCTGCTGTTGGCACCAGGGTCCTGCTGAGGATGAAGATGTTTCCCCTGGCAGGCTGGACAGATGCTTCTGATACTCCTCACCCCTCAGGTCCTGTCAATTGCCACCCAGGCCCAGGAGTCCCAGGGCCACCCAGAATCATAGAGCTGAAGAGCTTTTACGAGACATTACTCCTATCAAAGGGCAGGAAGGTACAGTTTCCCCAAGTCCCCAGGTTTGTTAGTGACCCACCAGAGCAGGAGCGATTGCCTTTGCTTTCTTTCCACCCAACCCCACCGTACAACCTCCATGATCTCATGTTCCACAAGGCCAGCAAGACGGGCAGATCACCCCATTCACCACTCGTGGAGAGAGTCCTGTCCAGTGCTCTGGGACCAGACTTCTTGGTCCCTTTTGGGTTTGCAGTTTTCTTGGAGGGGTCCTAAGGGACCTGGCAGCCCTAGCACTGCCAAGACTTCTCTGGAGGCTGTCTGGACAGCCTTTTTTTTGTAGCCTGTCTCCTTCTGTGTTTCAGGATCTCAGCTACTTCAAGGACATGCATATAAAGTGGATTGCTGGCCCATGGTGGCTGGGAATTACAAATTCCTTTCAGTGGTGAAAAGGAACATTTCTGAATTTTTTCTGAATGCCTGTGGAGTTGCTTGGGGATGAAGAAGGAGAGAAGGTGGTTTGGTTACGTAGAGCAACCTACCCCGAGCTGCTCAGTGTTCAATCCTGTTTTTCTGCTGCTCCTCTCAGCATCGTAATTCCATGATGCTCAAATGAAACATTCTGCTGTCCCATTGTAACCTTTCTAATGGAGGGGTTGAGCTGGAGGCTCTCAGAAAAAGTAAATGGAAGTTGTTTGAACCTGCACATTCCCCTGCTGAGGGCAGGATGGGGGAAAGTGCTTAGAATCCACAACCCACTTAGGTTTGATCATCCGAAGCTTGGCCGGCCCCTGGAGAGTCACAGGTAGTTTTTAAAAATTCCAACAAGAGTGGCGCCTGTGGCTCAGTGAGTAGGGTGCCGGGCCCCATATGCTGGAGGTGGTGGGTTCAAACCCAGCCCCAGCCAAAAAAAAAAAAACCAAAAACAAAACAAACAAACAAGCAAACAAAACTATAGAAATTTCAATAAGAATAAAGCTAGAGATAAACAAGCCATGGCAGCCAGAACAGAGCTTCTCTCTTATCATAGGAGGATAATTGCCAGAACTGGCTTGGTCCTGACGTAGTAGGCAGCTTCCTCTCCCAAGATCCTCTGCAGCGAGGGTGATCTTTAATAACGAAAGGAACAATGTGTGTGATCCTGCTAACAAGGGCTTAGGGATTGATGGGTGAGGCCAGAGCTGGACCTTCCACAATAAACATTTTCCTTCTGGAAGCAACTCTTGTCCTAATATCGGCTCTGGGCTTCATGTGATGTCCACTCATAAATGATTCAGACCCCGCTTTTTGAGAGCATTAACGCACGCTCTCTCTTTCCTTCACCCAGGAGCAAAAACAGCAGTCGGATGTCGGAATTTAAAACCCAGTAAAGCTTTCAGGTTCAAGAATAAAGAGACAGTGCTGTAAGCTGCGTACAAATCTCACATCCAACAGCTGCCGGTATAGTCAGGGCTGAGGAGGAGGTGGGGGAGGGGGACTTGGAGTGCCACCATGTCCCCATCTGCAGAGCTCTGTGCTACCATGTCCTTTGCAGGGGCTGTGGCAGGGGGCGGCTCTGCGAGGCCCCTGGGATGCAGATTTCCTGGTTCTCTAAGAGCCTCAGTAGGGCCAGCTGCTTTGCTTGTCTCTCTCAGGGGTTGGAGACCCTCCCCAGGGCTGGTGGGCCCAACCCTAGAGCACCAGGGAGAACTCATGTTACTATCCCGCTGCCCACAGTGTGAGGGGGAGCAGTGCAAGTTCTTCCAGGCCTCGGCGAATGTCCCTGCCCACAGGAGGCTGGAATCCGCGTCTACGGCTCCTGTCAGTGTCAAGTGCCATCTCAGTGTCCCTGCAAGTCTGAGCCCTGCTTCTTTGTCCAACCCGGATTCTGCTCCCTCATAAAGCTTTTCTGAATACTCCAGCCCAGTTTTCTGAAGTCCAGTTGAAGTAAATTTTCTCACCAGTAACAATGATGATGATATAGTGGTGATGAGAATAACGGTAATAGCTAATACTGACTAAGTGCACATTTAGTGCCAGGCTTTCTTTCTCTTCCTTCCTTCCTTCCTTCCTTCCTTCCTTCCTTCCTTCCTTCCTTCCTTCCTTCCTTCCTTCCGTCCTTCCTGTCTTCCTTCCTTTTTTTTTGCAGTTTTTGGCCAGGCCCGGGTTTGAACCCGCCATCTCCTGTATAACAGGCCAGTGCCCTACTCCTTTGAGCCATAGGTGCCGCCCACGTGCCAGCCTCTTTTAAGCGCTCTCTGTTGTTAACTCAGTCTATTCTCGTACAGAATAGCATTGTCCTCGTGCTGGTGAGGAAATGGAGGCACTGCTCGTTTTTGGCTGCGTGCATGTGCACGTGCGTGTGTCAGGCTATTAGTGTGTGCGCGTGTTAGCTCTCCTTCCCCACACGCACTCTCAGAGGGAGGGGGCGTGTTACACAATGTGAAGAGTGGGCGTTTGGGGCTCCGCCAGGCAGGATCTGATAACTCTTCGCAATGGGAGGTAGTCAGTGTTTTGCCCATTTTCCAAACAAGATGCTGAGAGGTTTAGTAATCTGCTGACTGAGCTCAAGTCACACAGCTTATAAACACCACAGCTGGACATGGAATGTGGGCGTCTCACGTCTTCTGTAATCTGGTGGTTGAATGTGCAATCTTATCACCACTAACAGGGTGTGTAACCTTAGGCTTAATCTATTGTTCTTTAGTTTCATTATTGGAGAAATTGTAGGTAGAAGTACCTACTTCTAAAGTTGTGGAAGGGATTGAATGAGATAAAGGCACGCGGGGAGCTGAGAGCAGGGTCCCTGGCACTCGGTAAGCACATGATAGATATTGGTCAATATTATCGTGGCTTAGTGCAATGCAAGGCAACAGACATGCAATGAGCACCTGTGACGGACTCAGCACCAGAGGCTGTTCTCATCCCTTCTCTGCGTTCTCCACAGTGCCCTGAAAAGCATCAACACTCTAGCAGCTGATAATATTTTGTGATTGATTTTGCGTTGGGGATGGGTCCCCAAAGAGCTCTTCTGCCTTTTGTTGTGACTGTCTCCATCTTAGTCAGGTTTTTTTTTTTATAAGACAGTCTCACGCCATTGCCCCAGGCTAGAGTGCCTTGGCATCAGCCTAGCTCACAGCAACCTCAAACTCCTGGGTTCAAGCAATCCTTCTGCTTCAGCCTCCTAAGTAACTGGGACTATAGGTGCCCACCACAACACCCGGTTAAATTATTCTATTTTTGGTAGTGATGGGGTCTCATTCTTGTTCAGGCTGGTTCACTCCTGAACTCAAGTGATCCTCCCGTCTTGGCCTCCCATAGTGCTAGAATTATGGGTGGGAGCCACAGTCTTGGCCTTCATCCGTCAGTCTTGTTTTTTCTTGTTCTCTCTGCTGTACCTAATTTTGGAAGAACCAATGGCTGTGTGATAGCACAAAAGCCTGCTGTGGGAGTCTGGTGACCTGGAGGTCTTAGGATTTACACCAACTTTGACCTGATTAAAACCTTTGGGCCTCAGTGGCTTGGCTTAAACGATAGCTCATGTCCCTGCATACTTCCCTTCTTAGAAGAAATGATTGTCAAAGAGGGGGAGACCTTGTAACGCCAAACACTCAGATTTCAACTTTGGAACTTGGTGGCTAAATTGCTCTCAGCTGAAGAGCAGACTAAATTGGTTCAAGAAAGCCTCAGTTGTATGGGTCGGCCCATCTCTCAGCTCCTAACCACAACTGTGCCTGTACTGGCCTCACTCAGCACGCCTTCTTTCCTTTTATAAACCAAGGTTGAGTCAAGAAAGGATTCTGTGAATATGTGTGTGTGTATATACAGGCGTGCACGTGAAGCAGCTGCTTTGGGAAAAGTCCTGCTTCTTGTCTGGACATTGGCACCTTAGGTGGCAACTATTGGGAAGGAGGAGGCTACCAGTTTATAAATGTTCAGAGCTTCTTATTCAAACTTTGCTGAAGTTGGCTAATTTTTTTTTTTGAGCCAGAGTTTCACTTTATCGTCCTCTGTAGAGTGCGTGATGTCACAGCTCAGAGCAACCTTCAGCACCTGGGCTTAGGTGATTCTCTTGCCTCAGCCTCCTGAGTAGCTGGGACTACAGGCACCTGCCACAATGCCTGGCTATTTTTTGTTGCAATTGTCACTGCTGTTTTAGCTGGCCGGGGCTGGGTTTGAACCCACCACCCTCCGTATATGGGGCAGGCACCCTACTCACTGAGCCACAGGTGCTGCCCAAAGTTGTTTAAGTTTGATTAACCTGTTGTATGTGAGTGTGTGTGGGGTGTAGGGAGGAAGCAGTCAAAACGTATGCTTCATCTGGGAAATGGAGTTTGGTTCAGGTCAGGAGGTTGAGTGGAAAAATCAGGGCAGAGTGGACATTGCCAGTACCTTCTCCATCCTACACAACCGAGGTTTGCCTTTCAGGTACGTTGCCACGGGGACAGGAAGCAAAGCCAAGGCAAAGCACTCCTGGAATTGTCCTGGAGCTCCACAGTGCTTACCTGGGAAGCAGGAGCTGGAATCACATGACCAGAAAGGGAGAGCGAGAAGCCATTCTGGAAATTCTAGATAAATTATGTGACCTCCTAACTTCTCCTTTAGCCCACTGGGAGTTACTCTTTGGGATTTTCACTTCTCTTTGGAATCCAGTTACAGAGAAAAGATCCGCTCTCATTCTTGGATTACCTGCTACCAAACCTTTGGCTGAAAATGAATTAGATGCACCTGGCTAAGACTGAGAGCAGGATATGGGGGAAGAAGGCTGGGGAGGGGCCCATCCCACTTCGCTCCGAGGGCAGATGCAGTCTGGGGCAGTGGAACCCTCTCGTCTCCTTAGCCTGAGGAATGCTTTAAAAAGGAGATTCTGAGACTTGCCTGGTACCTGCCCAAAACATAGTAATGAGTTGGCAGGGCAAATTCCCACTATGGAAGTGTGTGAGGGAGGACTCTGGTTCAAATGCCCATGTTCTCTCTCGGAATGTGCCGGGAGTACACCTTGTCCCAACAGGCAGGGCCTGGCCGGTGTGCCTTCCCTTCCACAGGCATCAGGAGGTTGCAAAAGGCAGCAGGAGGAAAGCCTGCAAAAGCTGTGGATCTTGTGAGCTGGCCCAGGAGTCTGGGCTAGAGCATCCAGGGCAGCAGACCCAAGGGCACCTTCTGAACCAAAGTCTGGCTAACGGGGTTAGCACCACAATAGCCTCCAGCTTCTTTCTCCAGGAAACCCTTGAGAAACCCTCGACCTTGGCCCACGTTCTCTCCCTGTACATCTTCCAATGTCAGCTCTCACAATGTGGTTGGAGATTACTTGTTGACAACTTCTCTCCTCATCTAGACAGAGAGATTGTCTCCCTCATGCTGTGCTTCTGTGCCTGGCAGGTAACTGGGGAACAACACGTGTTGGGTCCTCGATCAAACAGAAAGCACCTGACACAGAGTTTAGGCACAACACAAATGCGATCTCCCTTTCCCTTCCAAATATTGTCACAATAGGACTTGGCTGACTTTGAAGATGAAAAACTTCCCAGCCCATGTCAGTTTCTACCAGTCGCTTCCCACCTTTCCTTCTACCACCCTGGGTCACACAGCCTGTCCTCAGGGAATAGGATTTTATGGCAGGCCCCCAACTGAGGTCAGCATGCCCATACTCCATGTGGTCAATTCCAAAGCTGAGAGAGAGCAGGGGAGTGGTTGAGGGGTCAACCCCTCTACGCTGACCACAGAGCCCAGCCGGTAGCCGTTCCCCTCCATCGGTGGCACTGCTGAGTCAGCCGTGTAGCCCCTCCTCAGCCCTCCTTCCCTTCCCTTGTCAACCCAGCTCAGATGGAACTAGACAGAAGCACTCGCCTAAGAAATTATGTCTGCTTCCTGCCAAGGAAGGAAACCGGGAGCAGGAACCTCTTCCTTGGGGGCGAATTATTTAATCACTTGTCTTTCTCCTTGAATCGATGCAACTAATGAACAACTTTTGCCTCTTCCTCCCTTTCCTCTGTCTAGCCTCTCCCCCATCAGCCTCTTATTATTCAAATCTCCTCTTCTTGCTTGTGCTCTGTGTCATCAAGGGCTTTACCTGGGGAAGGCTGGGCCACATTGCTACCCACCTCTGCCCTCCAGCTTCCTCCCACCCTCGCCTCACTTTCCCTTCAGTTCACAATCAGTCTGTTCTGGAGTGATACCAGCTTTGGGGGACTGGCCCAGTGTCACATAAAGGAAAGGGCCTTGAGCTACCTCTGAGAGGGGGAGACTTCAGAACAAGGTGGGGGTGAGAGGAGGAGAGGGGAGAAGTGGCTATTTGTCACAGCTAAAGGGAAATGCATTGTTACAATCCCAGGGCTGCAGAAAGGCTTCAGCGAGGCAGGCAGAAGGAACAGAAGCTCTAGCAATTGCTCAAAAAACCGAGCTATGTACCTAAGGCAATCTGACACCTGGTGGTTCTTATCTCCAACGTGTGATGGCATTGGGGCTCTGGCAGCACAGGTGGCCTGAGGTCAGGTGGCAGAAAGAATCGGGCTGCCCATTTCTGTGACAGCTGGCAGTTGTCAGCTCTGAACAGTTGCTGGCCAAGGGTCAGAGTGTGAGTTCTTCTGCCTGCCCCTTCCCTTTGCATGTGAGTGTGGGGCAAACACCCCGTGGACATTGTGGGAACTGATTCTTTCACCATTTTAAAGAAGGGGCAATTGAGGTTGGGGAGATGTCAGCAGGCAGTTGATTTGTCCATAGTGTTCTGACTTTGTGTTCTTCACTTTTTTTCATCGCGATATGTCAAGGATTTAAAGAAGAGGAGAGAAAACTTGAGGTATGTAGGATTTAGACAGGTGCACGGTGAAGGGAGGAGAAATAGCATGAGCAGGAAGCTGTTGGAACCTGGTGGAGGCTTGAGAGTGTCGAATGAATGAAGAAGTATACACACATGGAGTCAAGCATGGCCCATGTCTGGGGACAATGGGAGATGGACCAACTCGTAGGCTGTGTAATGTGGAACAGTGGAGGAGAAAGGTGGATGAGGAAGGTGTGGCAAGACCCTGAGGCCCGGGGGGCCGGGGGGGGGAGCGTCCAGGCAGAGGAGCATGGGCTGATGTGATAGTTATGGAGAGAGACACTCAAGTTCTGGAACAGGGGAAGCTCCCGGGAAGACAGGAGGGTTGTGCCTAACCCTGTATTTCCTGTGCCTAGCAAATGGCCTGCCCAAAGGCAGAGACAAGGAGGCCAGAGCAAGGCATTGAGGGTCAGGGAGAACAGTCCTGAGCCTGGATCTGCTGCCTCTAGACCCTGGGAAAATCTGATAATGAAGGCTGATAAATGTCAGCTGCCATTTCTTCAGCGTGTAGCTGAAACATCACTGCCCAGTCAGTCTAATTCAGGGTCTCTGTCACAGCTCTTCACGGCACTGCTACCCCTTTTTTGGCACTTGTCACAGCTGTAATTAGCTGTCCAAAATCTATTTTTGTGTGAGTCCATAAACTCTACGAGGGCAAGGGCTGCACTTACCATGCTTAGTCTTGAATCCCTGGCACTGAGCATAGGACTGGGAACAGTTCTCAAGAAATACTTGCTTAACGAATGAATGGGCTTTCAAATGGCTATAATAACGTCACCTCCCACAGAACAGTTGGGAGGATCAGGGGTCGTATGATGAGTTGTGTGTAAAGCGGTAGATAAATGGGAAATATTATTGTTATTGGGACTGGGATAGAGACCATTTAGAGTCCAAAGGCAAGGACAAGCTCAGTGGTAGTCATTCAGAGTGGTTCAGAGGTATTTGGAGGAATGACAAAGCAGTGTCTGGCTATCCATATACAAAATGGAGGAGAGAGAACTCTTAAATTAAGCTTCCAGCCAGAAAGATTAAGAGAATGCAAATGCCTTTGGGGACAATGGTGATGAGGCCTGCCAGGGGAGCCCTTCTCTGTCAGGCATCCTGCTGGCCTCCCACCCTCCCTCTCCAAAGCTTAGATTATTTGTTCCTCTCTGTCTTTCCCTGTGTACTTCTCTGTCCTGTCTCTGAGCCCTGTTTCTCCACAGCTGTCTGTGATGCTCTGTAATTCTCTGCTTTGGGTTTCCTTTATCCTTCTTTGTATGTTTTGGTGGCCTCCTTTGTCTCTGACCCCACCCTGAACCCTCTGCCCTTATGTCAATTTTCTTCCTCTGTCTTAGGGACCTGAATGCAGGTCCCCTTCTCTTCATTTCTGGTGTCACTTGGTGCGTCCCCCTCCGGCCTCTCTTCCCTACCAGCTGACTGCGTTCCTTGCACCCGTCCTGCGAGGTGCATGGACGTCAGCATTGAAGGTTTCTTCTGGTCCTTCTTATCTCAGTCCTTCCACCTCTGCTGTCTGCCTCAGTCTCCCTCAGTAGTTTTTCCTCCTCCCTGAAGCCTCCCTATCAGTGAAGCTACCCCAGTAGGACTCACTTCTTCAGCCTCTTTTCTGGTTCTTTCTATATATTTCCTTTTCAAAAGTGAGCAAGCCTGAAGCTTTCCCTCACCTGGGATTTAGCGCCCCACCCTCCACCTAGAAGGCCTTATCTGATCCCTTATCTGCAGGGGGCCTTGTTTCTGCTAATGGGGCAAATCTCTCACTGTCTCTTCCTGTCTTAATTTAACGCCCTGTACATTTGTCTTCACATCAGTGTGCCTGTCTAGAAAGCTGTCAGGGGACTTGAACCTGGCTGGTGCCACTCTCTTTCAGTCTGTCTCAGTGTTACACAAAAGCAGGCTCTTCATAAATAATTTTTGATGCTAATGTTTATGATGTTGCTGACGAAGATGATGATAAGTTAGATAAATCATGGCGATGTTTCTGGAACAGTGCCTGGTACAAAATAGGTATTCAATAACCATTAGCAGACTCTTAATCTGAATGATAATGTTAATTGTTTTTCAAGATTCCTTTTTTGATTATAAATAATAGAGATCACTCAGAAGAGATTAAGGAAAAAGAAAACTCTATGGGGTAGAGATGAGCCCAGACCCAAAGGCAAGACGTAAAGCTGGGCTCATTAAGGTCAGAGGCCAGGAACTAGAAAGTTTTCAGGATCGGGGACAGCTACTGACCAGCCTGTGTGGTCTCATCCCTTTTCTCCTGTGTGCTGTTTCATTCTCCTCCTTCTTGACAGACAAGGTCCCTCTGCTCTTCTACGTGTAATGCAGAATATGGTCAACCTTTTCCTGAATATGCAGGATCTGGACACCTTTACCTGTTCCTCCAAGCTCCATTGGCACCCACCC
Source organism: Arctocebus calabarensis (assembly GCA_963573935.1). Classification (NCBI taxonomy): domain Eukaryota; kingdom Metazoa; phylum Chordata; class Mammalia; order Primates; family Lorisidae; genus Arctocebus; species Arctocebus calabarensis. The sequence goes on from CAUYON010017478.1 coordinate 39,555, forward strand.
GCGTTCCAGTTCTTCAGGTCTTGTTAATATAAGAGAAATATGATTGGCACAGAAGAGGCTAAGGGCCCACTCTGTGGATGGGGATAGATCATATTCATGCAAACAAAAGCACCAGAGTGCTCCTGTCTGATGACAGGAGTGACCCTTACGGGTGGTGTGGGTTGGAGGAGTCACGGGGCAGCAGAGGGCCAACGCCACAGGAGGCGCCTCCTGTACTGAACACAGGAGATAGCATGGAGTCTGGCAGATTTGATGCACCTGTGCCGGTCTACCTGCACGCTTCATCCAATTACCTTGGACTCCTTGTCTCACTTGGGGTTCACTCCATGAAGCCTGGCCCTGCATTGGTGCAGAACTCAGCCTGTCTAATGGGAGGAAGGTGGCACAGAACACCCTAGATTCTCCACCTCAACAGTATCCTTCAGGTCCAAGCCCTCACTGGGCCCTCCTGGCCATGCCTGAGGATCAGCTCCTTCACAGAAACTGATTACAAAGGCAAAAGCTCTTTAGCCCCTGGCCAAGATAAAGAGAAGCATCTTCCTACTCTGGCTGCTGCGATGAATGAGTTTGCCCTTCTGCAAGTGATTACTTTGGCTCAGATAAGGAGTCTGCATGGCTGGTGACCCAGCAGATTTTCTATAATCTCTTTCCTAAGATTTGAGCTCATGCAATTTCAATCACCCTTCTCCCCCATCAGCTCCTTCCCCTTGCAATGTCTACTTTGTTAATTCTTCTGTGAAGAGACAAATGTTGGGGCCTCTTGGGGGATGGAGGCTCTGGATGCTGAAGAAAAGCAAAGTCCACCTAGTAATGAAACATTGTGGTTAGGAACTCAGGTTTAACGTAGATGGAAATGAGTTTGCATCCTGGTAGGTTGCTCAATAGTTAACAAGGTACATTAAAAAATTATATTTAAAAATATCACGGGAAAAATAAAAACCTCGTGGATTTCTTTACATCGACTTTATGGTCAAGTTTTGTTTTCCTTTTGTGTTATATTTGGAGGGAATATCATACTCTGAGGATAAAAATGGGATAACTCGTGTGAGCACTTAGCCTGGCTCCTGGCACATGGTGAGTGCCCTCTAATTGTAGCTATTATGGCTCTCCCTAAAGTAACCATCAGAGCTAGAAAGAGAAGGACTTTTAAAAATATGGATTCAGAGCTGGCAAATAGCCACATCCTGATGGGAATTGTTTCACGGGTGTCACCAGGCTGGACTTTGCTCTGGGTTGTGTAGAACTGCCACTTGATGGGGGAGTTTCTGTGATGTCGGGGTGGGGGGTCAGGGAACAAGAGAGTGGGGAGAGGGCCAACCTGATGTTTGTATTACTTCAGCATCCAGAAAAGCATGTTGGGAACCTAGTGCCAACATCTCACATTGCACTTGGATTGACCCTTTCCTGTTCAATTCTTCCCAGCGTTTTAGGATTCACATGGCAGATGGTTTTCTCTCCCCCTGCCTCTAGAAAAGGTGGTCCTCTGGCCCTGGGCTGAGATTCAGGACCCCCTTTCTTGGAGTTGGCGTATTCTCCTTCTTTCTTCATTCGTCTTATTTTATACTGTGAGGAAGTTCTTTTTCAAGTCTCCCCTGAGGACTGGGGTTCTCTCTAAGTCTCCTGAGATTTTTGGGTATTGGAAACATTCTAGATTTTTTGCTACCTCTTGGTCAGAGAATTATTTCCTTGATTTATTCAGCTATCCTCTACAGCACATACCAAGGCGAGGCTCTGGGTCAGGCAATGAGCACCCAGACCATTATGGGACACTTCACGGGCTCTGACCCACCCCACATGCCCCAGAGGAGTCTAACCCTGAAGTCTTTCCTCTCCAGATGGAAAGGGAGAGGACCCCCCACCTCAGGCCCCTTCCTGCTTCTAATCCCAAGGGCTGATTCTATAATTGAATAGTTTGCACACAGAGTAAGTTTTCTCAATATCCTTAGTGCCTGCCTGGCTTTTCTCAATATCCCTTTGTGTCCTAATCGGCTTTCTGGGATCATCCACATTCTCCAGCTTCTCAAATGAAACTCAACCTGGAACCTCTGCAGCAAATCGAATCCTGGAATTTGCATAAATGATTAAATCTGGCCTTTTAGATTTGGCCAGGTGCTTCCTTGCCAGCTTGCTTCGTCTCTCCATCCTTGGGAAGTGACGTGGCCGGCATGACAAGAGCAGGGCCTTTGCCCCCCAGCCCAAGGGCAGCAGGCATGTAGGGTTATTAGAGGTCAGTTAGGTTTAAAGCTCTGTGCTTATTAACTGTAAAACTTTGGACCAGTTCCTAAATCCTTTGTCCTTCAATTATCTCACCCACAAAATAGGGCTAATGGTTCTATGATATTGTAAGAATGAAATAAGGTAATGACGGTAAAGCAGGGGGCACTGTGTCTGAGCCAGAGTAAGCACTTGGTAGAATAATAATAATAGCAACAACAACAATAATAATTCTTAATTCAAGGGGGACGGGGCAGCACGGGCCTACTTAGTTTTCTGGGATTTGTTGGCAGGTGCTAGGAACGTGACTGTCTCCTGTGCTGCAGTGAAAAGAAGGGAAAAAAAAGCAAACCTGCATTTTTAAGATAGACGTGGTGCTGGGGCATTATGTACTTTCTCACTTAACTTTCAAAGACCCTCATGGATGGGCATTATGGTCCTCCGCAGAGGAGGAAACTGCCAGAGACTCGAGTAACTTGGCCCCGGATCACACTGGCAGGCGTGGCAGGCAGGATTTGAAACCCTGCTTGTCTGACCCCACCTCACTCCCTGTCTACCCCGAGGAAGGGAGATTCTTCAATGCTAGCGATGAACAGAGCTGAGTAGACACGTTGACTGTCTCCTTGGCTGTGTACACACATCATCTGCCTGAACTGCCCAAGTTGTCATTACCCCAATTTTGCAGATAATAAACTGTAAAGCTCAGAGAAAGTAAATGGCTTGGGGCAGGAAGGATGGGGCCTGGGTCTGGCTGCTTCCCAGGCTGGTGTTACCTCCTGGTGGCTGGCATAGTCCAGCTCTGTCATGAGCTGTGTGAGTTTGACCTTGGGCAGGTCATTTAACTCATCTACCCTCCAGCCTCTTTGCCTATAAAACAGAAGAAAAGAACATCCTCCCTGCCTGGCTCTTAGAGCTGCAAGAAGGTTCAAATGAGGTAATGGCCGTGAAAAGGCTTATAAACTGGAAAGCTCTGTGTAAATGGAAGGGTTATTACCATCACTCCATAAAAACTCCCACACGTACCTCACTTTCCATTTCCCTCCTGACACTGTCGCTTGGCGTTAGTGCTTTTAGAGTCTGCCTGATCATCTTCCTGTCTCCTGGCACCAGAAAGGTCCTCTGACCTCCGCCACCCCGAGCCTCACCACACCTCTCTGAGTGGAAAGGATTGCAGGGCCCTGGCCTTGCCCACAGGCTTGATGGGATGAGCCCCCATGGCCCTGCACACCTGCCCACCTGTCTCAGGGGGCTCCACCCCTGATGGGGGCTGCAGACACCATCCCAGGGCGGGGCTCTGCTAGCACCGCAGAAGACCCCAGGCCTCAGCTGTTCCCACCCCAAACACTCAGACTTTCCATTTCAAGATTTTTAAGGGTAGAGTTTTTTTGTTTGTTTGTTTTTCGTAGAGACAGAGTCTCACTTTATCACCCTCAGTAGAGTGCTGTGCAGTCACAGCTCACAGCAACCTCCAGCTCTTGGGCTTAGGCGATTCTCTTGCCTCAGCCTCCTGAGTAGCTGGGACTACAGGTGCCCACCACAATGCCCGGCTATTTTTTGATGCAGTTTGGCCGGGGTCAGGTTTGAACCCGCCACCCTCGGTATATGGGGCTGGCGCCTTACTCGCTGAGCCACAGGCGCCAAAAAGAAATAACCTCACATATATTAAAGTCTCCTTTAAAGTACTTTCCTTCAAGCTCACCACTCTCTTTCTTCTCTCCTTCCTTGGTCTCCTTCGGGTCTGCCCCTCCGCACAGTCCCATCCGTCAGCCCGGGAGCTAATCTCAGCCTTCTTTCCAGGCTTCTTCCCTTTGTTGGGGAGCTCTTCTGAAGTCGGAGCTTTTCTTAAACATTGTGTGATCTGACCTTGCCATTTTACAGATGAGGAAACTGAGACAGAGAAAAGAGCAATTTTTATTCAAGCACATTAATGTCATTAGGGAGATTTTGGTGGAATGTAGTGGGAAAGGGTGGAGGAATGGTGGGGCAGAAGGGTTTTCAGGTTTTTCTCATTGAAGAAGCCTCGATGCTATTGACTTAGCTGCCTAGTACCAGTCCCTGGCCACTCCAAATACCAAGAAGCAATGACCTGAAAGTAATGCGTGTATGTGTGGTGGAGTGAGTTGTGCGGGAAGTGGAGGATGGGGATGGGTACTGAGGTAGAGAGAGAATTCATTGAGTGAAGGCTGGGTTCCCAAATGACCAGTGGGAGAAATATAGGACTTGGCCATACCCCTTCCTTTCTGGAATATTCTATGCATACTACTATCCAGGGAGCATAAGACTTACATAAAACGATCTGGGGCATTTTCTTTTCCCTGAAACTGTCATGCCTGTCTGCTGTTTCCAGTTTCCACGCCGGGGAGAGGCTCCTCAGTGCCTCTCAGGCTTCTGGCACTCAGGAAGGGTTAAATAACCATCACCATCAGTTGCATCGTAAAAGAGTAACCTGCATGAAATTCCATTTTCCTACCTGCTCCCATGATCAAAGAAACAGAGCAAATGAGATTATCTTCTCGCTGCCCAGAGACAATCTCATTGCCTCCGCTCCATCAGCCGCATAACTGTGAACGGGGTTATTGCCATCACTTTAGAGCAGATGTGAAACAAACCTTAGGAGATGAGTGAAGAATTACTGTTCAAACGCAGTTGCTAACTCTGAAGTGAAATGAATCACAGAATCAAAGCCTTCGCTCTCTCTGTTTCTAGGCTGGGGCTCTTTCCCAAGCCCAGTGTTGGGAAAAACAGAGGAAAAGGTTCCTTCAGCTTTTCAAAAAGACACTCGGGCCCTGCTATGGCTTCTACTATTCTAGGCCCTAAAGTAGGTAAATGGGGCACAAAACAGAAGGAGGGCCCCACCTGCACTAGGATTATGTGGACATAGCCTGCTGTAAGCAGGGCCAAATCTAGACAGGGGACCCTGGCAGAATCATAATTTGGTTCTCTTCCAGTGGGCTCAATTATTTCTAGGTAAGGAGGAGAGCTTTGAGGACAAGGGTGGAGCTGGGACTGCTGGTGGCAGGTCTTGCCCCTCCTCGGTGGCCCTCAGCAGTTCTGTGCTGGCTCCCACTATGCACACCCAGCCTGTGAAATAAATGCCCCATAGTGAAGGGCATGGCCTAGTAGGCATCTGCGACCAGACACGCCCTGCTTTTGCCTCCTTTATTCTTGAGCTCTCTTCTTATTCCTTCCTTCCCCCAAGCCCCATCCTATTCCCAGGGAGGCTCAACAAAGTACCCCACCAGCCCATCCAGTCCCCTTCCTGAGGAGCGTCCTGGCAGACACTCTCTAGCTTCCTGTATCTCCAGGGACATTCGGATTCTCTTTGTGTTGCAATTATCTTTTCTTAGTTTTACTTTTTTTTTGAGACAGATTCTCACTCAGTTTCCCTGAGTAGAGTGCTGTGTCATCATCAAAGCTCACAGCAACCTCACACTCTTGGACTCAAGCAATCCTCTTGCCTCAGCCTCCCAAGTAGCTGGGACTATAGGCACCTGCCATCATGCCTGGATGGTTTTTCTATTTTTAGTAGAGAAGGGGTCTTGCTCTTGCTCAGGCTGGTTTCGAACTCCTGAGCTGAGGCGATCCACTTGCCTTGGCCTCCCAGAGTGTTAGGATTACAGGTGTGAACCATTACACCCAGATGGAGTCACTTTGTAGAGGGCATTTGGGATGGTGACCTGCCTGGCTGGTCCATCCTCAATGCTGTTCAGACTACAGGTCTTGCGCTTGCCCTGGTCTGTTGGAGAATTCTAATCCTTGCTTTGTGAACTCTGACTCCCATTTTCTTTCCTGAGACTGAAGCTAATCTCTTTTTAGCCCCAGTTTGTTCCATCTCTTTTCTTCCTCTCCTCGCTTGGCTTTTCTTCCCAGTGTTCTTTTGACACTGGCCTCCCTAGGCCCGAGGGTGGTTTGAGTCTTTGTTCTCTTGTTCAGATTGCTCTTTTTCCTGCCACGAAACACCCTGTTTAACCACAGTTCATCATCTTTGGCCAAAATGGAGTAACTTGGCCACTGGCTTCCCAAGCGTTGGTGCTCTGCTGCCCCCTGGGGGTGCACATTCTACAGACTGTTTGGGAGACATGCAGCCTTTCTTTCTTACCAATGCACCTGGTATTAACCAAAGAAAAGCTTCAAAGTTACTGTTCTTCCAGCACACGCTTTTTCTTCTTCCCCCCTCTTACAGCTGCTTCTAAACTCCCAGATATTTCCTTCAGCTGTGCAGCCCCCTGCGGTGCCCAGGTGACAATGCCATGGTTTTCCTTCCAGTTTGGGGTTGGAGATCTGCAGAGAAGGCTGTTCCTCCTAGAATGTCATCCATTCCTTTTGTCTACGGAGAAAGGAATTATTACAGATTTGCTCCAGCACAGGCTCTGCTAGAACAAACACACATGTGCACATAACACCCACATGCCAAAAATTCAATTTCAGTAAACAACCAGGCCCTGCTAATTAAAATGTCTAATCCATTTAGATGAATACAACAATTAATTTAGCCAGACAGTATTGTGCAATGTGAGTTGTGAGTACTCTTCCTTTGTTTTCCTATCCAGCTGGATGGAAGACTCATTTTTTTGGGTGGGGGCCACCCCTTGTGATCTTTGAAATGGATTTCATGGCTCAGCTTCACTCAGCAGAAGACCTCCCACCTCACCTGTCACAGGTGAGACCAGGTTCCTTCTTGGAAGAAACGTTGGTGTATTGGATTGCTTTCTGTTCAAGCCACGCTGATGGAGAAACACACAGCCTGGTGTTTTCCCCTGCTGGAATGCTGCCTATCTGCAGGTACCTTTCCCCAATTCTCTGCCTGGGATGGAAAGATTGGAGGTTGGGATTGCCTCACATGTTCCTGGTCTTACCATATTAGCCTTATTAGCATAGGGCCAGAGAGACAAGGGAAGAGAAATGGTGCTATGGTTGAGTATGTTGCCTCCAAAACTCATGTTGAAGTTTGCTCCCCAGTGAGGTGGTGTTGGCCAACCACTAGGCAGTTAGCCTTAGTAGAAGGACTTTGGGTCGCGAGGGCAGATCCCTCATGAATGGCTTGGTGCTGTTCTTTCTCTGGTAGTGAGTGAGTTCTGGCTCTCATGAGACTGGATTAGTGCTCTTGGGACGATTCCCCGGACACAGCGCAGGTTGATATAAAGGTGGGGCTCCCTAAGGGCTTTGCTCTTGGCATATACTGTGTCCACTTCCTCTTTGACCTTCTCTGTTATGCTGTGACACAGGACAAAAGTCTTCACCAGATGCCAGGGTCATGCCCTTAAACTTCTCAGCCTGCAGAACCATAAGCTAAATAAACCTCTCTCTCTGTTTTTTATAAGTCACCAGGCCTCAGATATTCTATTATAGCAACCCCAAATGGACCAACAGATAGAGAGGAGAGAGAGAGAGAATCAGAGAGATAAAAGAGAGTAAAGGATTGAGATACAGAGAGAGAAGAAAATCTTTTACCCTCACCTACATTTTTGGTATACAAAAGATAAACATCAGAAACACATTCTGCTATCAGTAGAGCACAGACCCAGGAGTGAAGGGCTCCCTCCCATCCCTCCGTTGCTTCCTGACTCCAGGGGGGCTTTCATTTTGAAATATTTATTGAGTGTCTTCTCCATGGAAAGCCCTGAGGTAGTTGCTGGAAAGTGATAAAACAGGAACATGAGTAAGTATAAGATAAATAAACAATGGCGAGTGCATGAGAGAGGTGTGTGAAGCTGGAACCGTGGCCTAGGGTGCCCACACAGTTTCACCAGGCATCAAGGCGTGATGGCTGGACAGAAAGCAGAGGTGGTGTCTGCACAGCAAGGGTGCTATTTTTTACTGAGATTCAAGGGAAGAGGCAGGTTTGTGGAGGAGGGAACCTGAAACTCATTAATTGAGAGACAGGTTATTTAAGAAAAAGAAAACAAAATCATGAATACAGAATTAGATATAAAATTGAATATTTATTTCAGGTAAGAAAATAGGTCATGGTACATTATACATTTTAAAAGCTGACAATCCCACAAACATCACAAAATCCAGAAAAATAATAGAATTAAGACATTAATTGGCCAGCTGGTTTACCTCTACAGCACCTTCCTTCTACATTTTTTAGTTGCATCCTCTTTCATGCTCTTCATATGCCAACAATTTTGGCATATTATTTTCTAAAAAGGGAATGGGAAGATAATTTCGTCTTCTGGCAAACGGATCAAAATTTGTTTTGTATTATTGATAGTTAGGATTCACAAAACATGAGACTCCACGCACAGATGTGCTGTTTTTATGATTATGCTACACATTTATGCCCTACAACTCAGGAATTCTGATAAATCCCAGCATGAGGAGCTGTGGGCATGTTCACTACACAATACTACCTCTGGCCCTGCACTTGTCATGATGCCAGGTGACTTGTCACAATTGGTAGAAAGTGTACTCCCAGGGTCATTTATACATTGGGACAACTAGCAATATTTTAACTAAAGCCAAACTGTGAGCTACATAAATCTAACTAACCCAACCAAAAGCTTCCCCAATTCAATTTCCCCTTAGCTGGTTCCCTGAATGCCCCCAGTCATTCTGGCACCTCTGAAATGAAGGGAAGTATGATGAAAGAAGGTTGGGATGGGAAGAAAAATTTCTTTAACTAATTTTGGCTAAAATGTATGACTTTATGAAAATACAAAATCATGTGAATACATTGTAGGACCTCTCCCAGAACCTGATAAGGGGTCTCAGAAGTGAGGGTCCCAACGTTCAAAGTTGTATTGGCCTCAAAATAAATCTATCACTGTGTAGATTATGAATTTATGTGGGATGGTGATGGAAATTACAGGAGAGGTGAATTCTTCTCTACTTGGAGTATTGCATGGTAACTAAGGGTATAAACTTTGGAGCCAATAGTTCTAGGTTCAAGCTCTGATTGTGCAATTTAGTAGTTCTACAATCTTGGGCAAACTGCCCAATCCTCAGCTTTCTTATCTGTAAAATGGGGATAATAATAATATTGATAAGATGCACATAAAGGGTAAAGTACACAACAAGCAATCAATAAATGCTGGCTTTTTTTTTTGGTAGCGACAGAGTCTTACTTTATTGCCCTTGGTAGAATGCTGTGGCATCACACAGCTCACAGCAACCTCCAGCTCCTGGGCTTAGGCGATTCTCTTGCCTCAGCCTCCCAAGTAGCTGGGACTACAGGCGCCTACCACAACGCACAGCTATTTTTCTGTTTTTGCAGTTTGGCCGAGGCCGGGTTTGAACCCGCCAACCTCGGTATATGGGGTCAGTGCTCTACCCACTGAGCCACAGGCACCACCCCAATGCTGGCTATTTCTTATTTTTTAGAAGGAGAAGCATTATCTTTCAGCTTCTGGAGTGGCAGAGTAAGGGTAAAGGGGAGAGAGTAATGAAGGAGAAGGCGTTTGATCTGGATCTTAAAGTCCCCGTAGGATCTAAATAGTTGAAGTGGGGGTACATGTTACAGCAGAGATGTGTCCAGTTTGGTAGGTGTACAGGGTTCAAGGGAGAAAGTTTGACATGCATTTGGCAAGGTAGTTTGAGGCCAAGGAAGGTGGAGAATATTAGACTCTAAACCAGTGATTTTCAACCAGTGTGCTGCAAAAAATTTTAAAGATCATCAGTTGCATTATTTTCTAAATAAGATCAAAGCACATTAAATTATTCTTTTTTTACCCTTTTCTTTCATCAACATAATTTCAGTGTGCTCTGGAAGTTTAACTATAGGTTCAAGTGTGCCGTGAGATAAAAACTGTTGAAAACGATTCCTCCAGACTGTTTCTCACAATTTAATACAATCAGATCTATGAATTTGAAACCCGAGTCTTGTGTTATGGGAGAGGACTGCCGGAGAGGGTAAAGGAGGAGGCAGTAGACCCATTTAAAGGTTACTGACAGTTCAGGCAGGAGGTGATGAGGCCTGGAACCAGGTGTAGAGTCAGAGGTGCACCCCCCTCCACACACACACACAGAGCCCTGGTGTCAGACTCCACACTTATAGCATGGTCACCCTGTATCTCTCTGAATTGTTTATCCTGCTTTCTGTTGGGATTTGACAAATAGGAGATGAGCCTGGCAGAACTGTTTCTGGTGCCAGGCTGAAGCTGTGCCCTTGCACACAGGCCCTGGATTCTTGTATGACAGAATCATGCTCCCTGGGCCTGGGTTGGGATGGGCTGGGGGCGGGGTTACTGGCAGCGCTGGCGGCAGCTGGCTGACTTGTGTTCACATCTGAATGGGCTCCTCCTGGGGAGCTGGTGGGAACTGCTGGGCAGTGCAATTTATTTTATGCTGAAATGACACAAGCGTGACAATGCCTCTTGCAGGAGACAATTTGGTTTCTGTAATTGCTAGCCTGGGGACAGGGGAAGAGGTCCTTCTCTTAATTCAGCGCTTGCCAGAGCATCAGAGAAGTCAGCAACAGGCTCCTTTGGAAAAAGGGGCTCAGAGAGCTTTCTCCTGAGCACCTGTCCTGGAGCCTCTCAGCACAGGATCTTGTGTCTCCTCTGTGCCAGGCAGGAGCAAGGGGTGAAGTGATTTGGGGCCTGAAGCATTAACCAGTCTGTATATGGTATTTGGCCAAAGGTTTTTACCTGGTTTAGATCTAGCTCTCCTCTGGAAATTTCTGTCCATTGATTCACAAGCCCACTGCAAACGCAATAAATCATTAATGGTAATTCTTACACATCCATTTTCAAGATAAAATATCAGTGGCATAGATTGCTTTGGATCAGGCAAAGTGGAATTTAAGAGATCCCTGTTACAGGCTATTTTTCTCCTGAGAAAATCTCCTCCCCTCACATGTCTATATTTGCATCTTTATCATCATTGCATAGTGCCTAATACAGTTTTTGGTGCATCAATTAGTCCTAATTTGTTGACTGACTGATTGTATTCTGAGATGAATAATAATTTGAACCAGGTAATTAATTTCTATTATTTTATTGTGGAGAAGGCGGAGAGAAGATTAGTATATGTCTTCATTCATTCATTTATTCATTCAACAAATATTTACTAAGTGGTTGCTATGTCCTAGGCACTGTACCAGGTGCTGGAAATAAATATCGGATAGGCCACGGTTCCTGCCCCAAGGAGCTCCAGCCCCGTGGAGGGTGGGTAAGCACTTACCATACTACCAGACTAAGTGCCTGGTGCTGAGGGAACATATCCCAGGGCCACTTAACCCAGGCAAGGAGTGTAGGGAGTGGTGGTCAGGGAAAGCTCTTCATCTCTCACCTGAGACTTGGGGGAGAGTGGGAATTAGCCAAGTGAAGAGGGTGTGGGGAGGGAAAGGAAAGCCCAATCCTTGTTCAGGACACCAAGGAGCTTCAGGTCTAGGGAAATGAGCTAGACAAAGAGGAAAATGTGATTTCCATGATGTGTAAGTACTGAGATGGGGGACATGATGGGTGCTTCTGGGAGCTTTTACAAATTATTTTTTAGGCAGTGCCTGAGGCTCAAGGAGTAGGCCGCCAGCCCCATATACCAGAGGTGGCTGGTTCAAATCCAGCCGTGGCCAAAAACATCAACAACAAAAAAGAGACACAATAAAAAGTGTTTCTTTAAAAAAGAAAAAACAAATTACATTTCTTTAGAGACAAATGAATTGATTCCAGCTAGCTCAAGATGAAGGACATCATGTTTGCTTATAATTTCAATGTGAAACCCTAGCAACCAGGGCATCTCCAGGGTCACCAGGAAGGTCCTCCTGGATCTTGTCTCCAAGACACTCATGGCTTGAATGCCAGCTGCCTGATCTCTGGGCGCACGTCTCCAACTTCCCGGGATGAAGAATCCGACTGGCCTAGATTGGGTCATGTGTCTCTGCTTTTGGACTGATCAGGCTCCGGTGGGGAACGGGAGGGTGGGTGGAAAAAGCCAATGAGCAATCCCTGTGAATCCTAAAATCAGCCTTCCTTTCATCTCTCCCTCTTTTTCCTCCCTAGAATGCAGTAGGAAGGGAGGCCACTTCACCAAGAGCAGGTGCGGTGGGGAGGGTGGAAGTGAGAGAAGGTTTCCTAATATCTCCCCTGAGTCTTTTCAGATTTGGGGGCAATTTTGCCTTTATTTTCAAGTGTTTCTTTTTTTTTTTTTTTCATGCCAGCCATGGATAAAAAGAAAATTCCCATCTTACACAACCGGCTCTAGCACTGTTAGACAGCAGTGAATCCTTCCATGGCCCTGATAAACTCTGGGGATGGCAGAGGTCTGGGAATATTCCAGAACCATAACTTGAGGGGGCTGGAGGTGGGAGGGAAGGTGTGTGTGGAGGGTGGGGCCATGGAGAAATCAGGGGACAGAGAAATACGCTACTTCCTTACGTCTAATTTGGGTTTATCCAAGTGAATCCTTTCCTCAGGCAGCCAGGAGGAGCTGTAAGCCTCTGTGACTAAGACCACTCAGAATTCAAGCTATAGTTTTGACAGCTTCAAGTCGGAATCAAGCTCTGCCTTGTGGCCCATGAGGTGCTTCAATCTTCACTCTGCCTCCAGGCCCGGGGCAGACTTTCCAGAGACTGAGGGCTTCTCTGCTCTGTCTCTGCAGATTCACGAACGGGGCAGAGGAGTCTGTAGCCTCACACTCATCTTCACTTGCTCACCAGATACTCCCTGGCCTGGATGGTGAGGATGAGAGGGAGTCTGGCCCTGACTAAGCATCTCTGTCCACTCTGCCTGGGCAGGTCACCTCCCCCGGGGTGCTCTTGGCCAGCTGGGTGGGCAATTGTTCTCAGCCTCTTAGAATCCTAGATTCATAGACAATCAAGCCATGAAGGCATCTCAGATAGCTTTTAGTTTATCCTTATACATATTATAGGAATGGAAGGTGTGGCCAGAGAGAGGACGGGACTTTCCCCAGGTTAATCAGGGAATTGATGACAGAACTGGCACCAGAACCAGATCGCCCAGTGAAGCCATCACTTACACTGCCTCTCACACCTCACTACCCTCTGTGGGAAGCCTGAGAATGCTGCACCCTAGAGCCAGCTTTCTCTCTTACTGTCACCCTCGCTAACGATCAGAGTTGGTTTCAAGCCAGCGTCAGAGGGAAGGAACACCTCTCACACTCGCCTCTCTTCCATGAAGCATTTCCCTTGGATAAGGAGCTTCTGAGTCCAAGAGTCAGACCCAGGCTTTGTTGAGGGGAAGGAGTCTCCTCATTCTAAGGAGGTGCTGCTGCTTAGAGCTTTATCACCATTTAGGGAACTCTTGGCCCCAGGCCTTGACTGGTGCTGGGGACAAGACTGCTGTTATCAGAAGACCACTTAGCATGTCTGAACAAAAAAGAGAAAAGGAGTGAACTGCTGGGGTTAGCCCATTTGTCAGCTTGGGCAATTTTGTTTGAACAGGGTGGTAACCGCAGTGGTCTAACCTCCTGGATATCCAGGAATGACGTGACCTCCGCTAGATCGACCCCTTTGCCTGCCTCTGGGAGCCAACAGGCCCTTCAGATGAGAGGAAACTGTCTGCACCTCTTTTCAGGGAGCGCATCTTCAGAACTTGAAGTGCCAACTTGACAACTCCAAAGACTATGTTTTTTTTTTCTTTAAATATACGTAATAAGGTCTCACTCTCAGGAGTACAGTGGTGAACCCCACTCTCAGGGGTTCATAGCTCACTGCAGCCTCAAACTTTTAGGCTCAAGTGATCCTCCCACTTCAGCCTCTTGAGTAGCTGGGATTAAAGGTGTGAGTCACTGCACTTGGTCACAATGATTTTCCCTCTTTTTAAGAAAATGATTCTTGAGAGAGATATGATGATTTTCTTTCTTTCTTTTTTTTTTTTTTCTGTAGGGGCAAGGGGAGTGACCAAAAAATATTTATACCATTACTTGGGAATCATTTGGAGATTAAAAAAAAATACTAGACATTTGTATGATCTTCTATGCTGCTTGAGTATTGGCCTTTACAAAACATCCCACTTATTTTTAACATACAGACAAGGTTGAAAATCACTGATCTTAACCAAGGCCACACTAAAGTGTAATTTTTGTGAGAGCAGAGACTTGGTCTCTTTTGTTCACTGCTATATTCCCAGCACCAATAAAGGGGCCCTGACACAGAGCCCTTGCTCAAAAAAGCATTAGTTGATAAATGAACAACTTTGTACACTAGCAGGTGTATACTCATCATCTCGTCAACTCTTCCTGATAAAGTAATGATTGAAGGGCATAGAGAGACCTTGGATGGAGTAGGGCGGAATATGTTGTGTCTGGCCTCTGGCTAACCTGTGGTTAAAATGATTTAAGTAGGACAGAAAAAAAAGCTTGTTGGCACATGGGAAGAACTCTTGGGTCAGAGCTTCTGGGAAGAAGGCTGGGTGGAGAACCTGATGACAATTCTGTGTTGAATTAAAATGGCTACAGAGAGATCAGGAGGAGAATTTCATGGAAGCTAAGATTACCCACAGGCTGGGGAAAGGGTCAGCTCAGATCAAAGGAAGCATCTGGAGGCAGAGCAAAAAACTCGCTGAGAAGCAGGCAAAGAACCTTCTTCCTCTGCCTGGAGTTTTTCCATCTGAGAGGGCCAGACAGGTCCTTTGCACAGCTTGACAGTCTGAGGGCGCTTCCTGAGGCCAAGGTGCTGTCTCCATGGAGACCTGAGGAGCTCATCCTCCCCCTCCCCTTCCTTCTTCCACTCTGTGCTATGTGGGGAGCCATATAGTGGGTTCCCAGGGGGAAGGATCCACACAGAACTCACATCGGAGAAGGACACAGGGTGAGGGGAAAGGGCATAAAGTGAGAATGTGAGTGGGACGGGGCTACAGGGCACACATGTCATGGGGGCAGAATGGATCTATTCAGGGGCAGCCTTCTGAGGGCAGGTGTTGTGGTAATGTTAGAAAAAATGGAAAAGACATGTACGGATGGAGAGGACGTGAATGTACATTTGAGGTAGTCAGGAGGAAGGGTCAGAGGCCTTGAGTCGTAGCAGGGAGAGGGAAGTGCCACCTGCCAGGGACCCGTTCTGTGGGAGGAAATATGGTGTCATCTCAGTAGGGAGGGCCAACGCCATCTCACAGATGAGTACGCTCAGGCTCAGAGAGACTGAATGGCTTTCCTAAGGTCCCCAAACCAAGTAAGTGGAGAGTTGCACTGTACATGCATTTGCCCATCTCTGAAGCAGGAATTCAGAGAGGAGAAGCATAGATAGAGGGGGGAAGCTCTAGTTTCCAGTCTCAGTGTTTAAAGAGGCCGAGTCCACACTGATGCAAGGAAAGCAGGTGGGAGTGATAGCATCTTCCTTCCCATGGCCAGTCTATGTAGAAAAAAACAGGCTTTCAGGAGGAGGCAAACTACTTGCAGGGAGAGAAACCCAGGTCCAACTTGACTATCCAAGGTTTTGCCTTCCAAGTTCTTTTAAGATGGGACATTCCCCTAAATAGGTGGGGCAAAAGCTTCCAAAGCCAAGGGGTTAAGGCAGATTTACCAGGGTATTAGGAACACTTACTCCCTCCTTCCCTTTCTTTTCGTCTGGAAATATGAAGCAAGTTCCAGTAATTATGGGTGTGGAAAGAGCCCCGGCCCAGGAGACAGGACTTATTTTATTTTATCTTATTTTTTTTGAGACCAAGTCTCAAGCTGCTTTCCTGGGTAGAGTGCCATGGTGTCACAACTCATAGCAACCTCAAACTCTTGGGCTTAAGCAATTCTCTTGCCTCAGTATCTCAAGTAGCTGGGACTGCAGGCACCCGCCACAACGTCTGGCTATTTTGTTGTTGTCATTGTTTGGCAGGCCCAGGCTGGATTTGAACCTGCCAGCTCCAGTGTATGTGGCTGGTGCCCTAGCCACAGAGCTACAGATGCTGAGCCAGGAGACAGGACTTTTGAATTCAAGGCTTGCCTCTGCCACTGTCTCTCCAGTGCCCCGTTCTCCTTTGGTTAACAGAATCATAGTTCCGGTGGTGTGCTCATTCTTATGAGGTCTTGCTGAGCTATACCATGGTCACTGTGTGTAAGGTTGCCATCATTCACAGCTGCTGCACCTCGGTGAGGCTGTCCAGTGAAGTTCAGAGATGGAGAGACAGAGTCCTAATGATATTTGAGGACCTGGATTCCTCTGTGCTGGATTCTGCACATTTCATTTATATGATCCAATACGTAACAGAGTGCTTGCAAGGATGACCTCAGTAACCTCTCTCGTCTCTGTATGCATGCTCATTGGCAATGGGACTTTACCACCTCCCCTAGACAAATAGCATCTATTTCTCCCCCCCCTTGAGTCTGGGGATGCTCTGTTACTTGATTTGACCAATAGAATGTGGCAAAACTGACGCGTGTGACTTTTAAGCTTTCCTTTCAAGAGGCCCTGTGGGTTTCATTCTCATCCTCTGGGAACCCTGAGACCACCATGCTGTAAAGAGGCATTGTCTAGTCCCTAGAGCAGTGGTTCTCAACCTTCCCAATGCCACGGCCCTTTAATACAGTTCCTGTGGGTCGTGACACACAGGTTGAGAACCCCTGCCCTAGAAGATGGAGGAACACATGGAGAGAGGGCCCCAGCCAACCCACCAGCTTAATGAAGCCACAGTGAGCTCAGGCAAGACCAGAAAAACCATTCAGCCAAATCACAGTATTAAGAGAGACAATAAAATTGTTATTATTTTAAAGTTACTAGTTTTGGGGTGGTGTGTTATGTAGAAATAGTTGATTCATGAAAGTCCAGTCATTTACTTACTCTGTGATCTTGTGTTATCAATCACCATTCTTGATGTCAAGCAAAATGAAATCAGCTTTTGCTTATTTGATCTATATAGTAATTTACCTAAAGGATATTGAACCACCTGGAAGACTGACAGACCATGATTACAGCTACTCAGCCAGAAACATGTTTCTAAATTTGCCATCATCAGCGTTCCTTTGTGGCCGTGCCAGGAGAGGCCAATTGTGTTCAGTTGTGCTGCCAGAGAGAGAAGCTCCTATCATTCTTGTTTGCATCGCTAGCTCTGATTCAAGGAATCCAGGCTATCGCTTTTGATTGGACAACTCTAGTGTCAGCATCCTTCCTACAAGGGAACCTAGGAAAGTAAATACATGTCATTTCAAGCAGTTATAATGGGAACCAGACTTGCAAGATGGGAAATTTTTCCAAATGCAGAAAGTGGGCCAAAAGGAATGACCAGTGTCCTCTATCTACTGCTTTTCCAGACCAACATCAATGGATGCCCTTCTTTCCATATTCATGTTTCTAAAAGAAAATGCTTTAGAAATTTTGGGTTAACCAAATCCAGTTTATCTTCTCCCCAGATTCTCACTGGATATTGCATCCAGCTTTAAGTTTAGGGTCTATGGTTGATATGCATTTCTCTTCTATAGCTGGTGTAAATTTCCCTTAATATTCCATAATTTATAGAACAAACCATGAGCCTAATCATGATCAACATGCTCTATATGAAAAAGTGAGGGAAAGGGAAAAGAACAGAGAGTAACATTTGTTGAAAAACATAAATATGTACATAATACAACATGGAAGATAAAACACGTTCTCCTGTCCTGGTTTTTACCATAGTTGTAATATAGATATTTTTTGATATAGTTGGTATTTAAAATTTCCTTCTCCATTAACTTGTCCATCTTTCCTTTATTTTCATTCATGACTCAGTCAGGCCAGGTTTTTGTAATTGGTGGATGATGCAAAGCTTCCTTTCTGAGGGATCTGATTCTTAGCAGTTTTATCTGTGTGGCATTGCAGTGGTCTTCTATCAATCTGTTACCACTGGAAACGGAAGTACTGTAAGTCGTTATAAACACTGGGGGATGACTTGTGTTTAATCCATTCTCTTTTGCGGTCCCTGTGTGATACAGCAATCCTATTTCCCCTTAGTGATCTAGATGAATTACTTCAGTAATCTCATTTACTTGTTTATTTTTGCATGTTCATTCAGTGGGAATAGAATTCATAAAGGGGCAGGTTGGAGTCTCAACTTCTTCAATTCAGTGAACCAACTGTTCTTTCCTAGGAGAAGCATTGTTTGTTTTATGCTAAAATTTCTAAGTGTGCAATGCCCAAAGTCATAAGGATTGGAAGCAAAAACTTTACTAACACATCATTGAGTGTAATAGTGAGAAGCATCATCCCACTTCCAAGCCTTTGGTTTGTGGATTCATGCTTTCTGCCTACATAGGGAACAGCATTACTGATGGTTCAAAGAATGCATTTTATGCTTTCTGCCTACATAGGAAACAGCATCACTGATGGTAATGCAGCCATGGAAGTGAGTCAAGTGAGCATTAAGCAACACATTAGGAACAGGCATTGTTTGTACCATTAGGGTTTTCTTGAGCCTGTTCCACTTTGTATCACTTCCATAGGTAACAGGGAATGGCTGGGCAGGCCTGATTTTATAAGGCAGGTGAATCAGATAACACTTGTTTGGGATGGGTGGCTCAGGTTGCATGATTACTTGGTGTTTAACAGTCATTCATTCACTCTCAACCAGTGCCTAGTAGCAAGCTAAGACCTAGTCCTTTTAAAATTTTTATTACTTTTTAAATTGACACATAATAATTATGCATATATGGGGTGCAGTGTGATAAACTGATACATGTAGGCAATGTAATGATCAAATCAGTATAATCAACACATCCATCACCTCAAACATTAATCATTTCTTTGTGTTGAGAACATTCTAAGAGCTATGTCTTAAAGAAGACCTGGCTTTCTCTAAAACTTCAAGGGTCTGTTCTGTGATTCTCCTATCCAATCATGCTTCAAATGCCAGGTATCATCCTATACTTCAAATACCATCAGATCTTATAAATCACAAGATCCAAGTGAAGAGATGCTTACATTAAAGCCTGAACCAGTCAGAGAGTCCGCTCTAACTCTGAACTTTGCCCAAAGTTTCTAGTCTTCCTGGTCTCCTAGAAAATGGATTGGAGCAATAGCCCAAATGTGGTATAGGTTACTCTAAAATCCAAAGAGACCCTCAAAATGTCATGACATTTTCATCATTACAAGAGATGCAAGGTGCAGAAAGTTGTTTTTTATTCTGCAGAGAGTTACCTGCAGATATTCTTCACCAGTAGGCCTCACCCATTGATTGGCTTAAGGTACAACTGGGCCTAGCAGACTTAAGGAAAAGGAAGACTTAAGTAAAACTCTATTTATTGCTTATTTCCCATCAGTATCCATTCTGACACTATGTAGACCCATAGCAGGGTTCTGGGTCTTCAGATTTTGCTATTATTTTAGAGCCAGTATTTACTAATCCACCTGAAGGACTCTGGGTATTTCCTTTTCCCTAGGACACAGATACTCTGGTATAAGGCTGCAGGGTTCTTCAGGGACTTCTTAGAGAAAGATTAAAGGTGTAGTTTTCATGTAATTGCAGGGCTCTTACACAAGGGTACTCAACTTCCCCTTCCTACATGCAGAAATGAGTCTGAACTGACTCAGATATGGGGATGGAGTGAGGAGGCATGTATCAGCAGGACATTTTAAGTTTCACTAACAGAAAATCTCAACTCAGCTAGCTTTAAAAATAAAGAAAATGTATATTAAATAATGAAAAGCCTGAAGGTTGGGAAGTACAAGGGCTAGTTAATTCAATAGCTCAATAATACCGTTGAGAATGTGGACTCTTCAGATTCTTTGCTGCGCCCTTCTCAATGTCTTGGTTTACTTCCCTCTGTGGGAGCAAGTTGGCTGCAGCCCTGGTTGCAAGAACTGCTCACAGTCAGATTATGTCCAACAGAAGAGGAACTGTTCCTTTCTTAGAGTCTGTGTTTTGGAGGAAGAAGTCCTCCTTCAGAAATCTCAATTGGATTTCTGTTAGAAAGGAAGAAGGGAGATCAGTAAGTAGTTGTTGGATGGTAAAGTGGACAAGGTCTGCTATAGAGTACAACTCTCAATCATGATGACACAGTGTGGCTGCTAAGCACAAGGCCTGTCAAAGGGAAATCCTTACTAATGGTGTCCATCTCTGTGTCTTTTGAGACCCATGAGCTGCCATTCCCAATATCCCTATGGGTCTATATTGGTTAGGGTTCTCCAGAAAGACAGAACCGATAGGATAGATCTCTCTATATATTTATTTCTGTGTAGATATATGAGAGAGGATTTATTAGGAAAATTGGCTCATATAATTATGGAGGCTGAGAATTTCCATGACAGACCACCAGAAGCCAGAGACCCTGGGACACGGGCATGTGGCCCAGTCTAAGTCCCAAGGCCTCAGAACCAGGGAAGCCAGCATGTAGCTCTCAGTCCCAAGGCAAGGTGTGAGAACACAGGGGCCTTCTGGTGAAAGTCCCAGAGTCCAAAGTCCAGGGAGCCTGTAGTTGTTGTCTAAGGACAGGAGAGAGCGAGTGTATCCCAGCTTCAACAGATGGATCGCCGTATTTGCCTTTCCTCTATTTTGTACTCCTTGGGGCCCCGGCAGATTGGATGGTGCCTGCCTACGTTGAAGGAGAATCTTCCCCACCTCGTCCACTCAGACTCATACCCCAATCTCTTGAATATTCTCAAGACACACCCCTAAATAATACTTTACCAGGTTTCTAGATCTTCCTTAATTCAGTCAAATTGACACCTAAAATTAACCATCATGGGGTCAGTCCGCTCTGATCACCAGGCTGGTCGGCTGCTTGCCGTGACGGCCACGCTCAGTGTGCGTCTGGCAGCCAGAGCTCTGCCCAGGCCTGTGCTGCTGTGTGATATTTCCCAATCCAGTTGAAATTATGCATCTCATTTCCAACTATGGCGTCCCTCTACCAGCATCCGTGGCTCACCGAGAATAGTCATTCCAGCTTTTTATAAAGATGTTGGTGCTCCCTCCCTAATGTTTTTCCCATGGCCGTGATGAAGGTAGTGGTTTTTTGGTCCTCTTGGAAGACATAGTTAGGAGATGGGTAAGCACTTATAACAAATCTCCTCCAACATTCCTGTCTCCCTAGTTCTTTGAATTTACTTCCTTTAAATAATGCCTTGTACTACCTGGCATCTCAGCTGCATTTAGTGCAAAGCACTCATGAGTCCTGCTTTCTGTCACCCCACTCGGGAAACAATTAACATGACTCCTGGATGCTTAAGCTATTGCATGAAATGCAGAATCACTGGCAGATGCCAGCACATCAATAAACTCAGCTTGACCTGAAATTATCAAAGTCATATACTTTTGTCTATAAGCTCTTCCCTTCAGATACTGGATATGGGCTTCACTCCCCACCCCACTCTGTCTAGGAACATATTGAGATCTAACTTAAGCTGTAGATACTGAGACATGAGGGTAGAAGGGTGGAACGTGAAGAGAAAGGACTTCTCCTTGCAAGGTTAGATTGCTGTGGGATTTTGAAGCAAGATGGAAATAGAGGCATGACCAGGGAAGGAGAGGCTGATTTGGCTGACAAGGAAAATGGCAGTCAATGAAGTTTAGAAACTCAGAGCTCTCTGAGTCATCTGCATCTTTCCTTATTTCTCTGTTCCAGCTCTTAAGTCTACTTCTATTCAATGCTCTAATTTTTAACTAAGCATATTAAAGTAATCTTATGATTCAGGATGTAGGATCAAACTTTGTGTTTGATTTTTGTTTATTTCAGCATTGTGGCTATAAGAAAAAAAGAGATTTCTCTTTTCTTTTTTTTTTTTAAGAGATTTTTCTAGTACAGGCAGAAAATCATTAGTTTTTATTTTGTGTTCCAAGTTGAGAATGTAAGAATTTGATTTTGATTTTTTATTTTCAAAAATCCACCCAGCACTATTGGAAGTAAGCATTTTATCCTATAATCTCTCGTATTTCTCATGCTTTTTTACATTAGTCCATAGTATCAATTGCTTCATACCCCTTAACTTTAATAGGTATTTCATTCTTGGTGACTGCAGGTAAAATCTTAACGGTTTGTCACTGTTTACCAGGCTTTGGAAGAATCACATCTTTTATTGTACTTGTAGATGAATTTTCACTGCATTCAGTTGTAACCATGCCAAAAAAACCATCCCAGATTCTTGCCAATTTCTGGAGGGTTCTGTTTCTGCCTAAATCTTGGTATCATTTTGGCATCAGTAAGAATTTTATTTGCAAGCAATGCAAAGAAACTGTGGAGAAAAATAAAAGATTGATTAAAACACTATTAGGTAGTTCACTGAATCAGGATTTTTTTACTGCCAAGGACAATATCCAACACTATAACCCTGGAGATAAAATCTTCATCTATTCCCCTTCACTGAGTTACCATTTCCCAGTTACAACGTGGCCCGGGAGTGTCTGTTTGGCAGGTCAAGACCCTACGCCCTGGGTACAAAAGAAGCATGGAAAATGCTCATCTGGCATTTTTTTCCTACTGTGGGAGATGGGCTCCCCATAAAGCCTCCGAAAGTGGGGGAGTTGCCCCTATAAAAGGAGATGAGTTGCTGAACAGCCAAAACAAATGGTAGATGTGCAGAGGTCATTGTTGAAGTTACCCCCTCTTCTGTTTCCCCATTTCCTCATCTGTAGAAGGAAGGGTTTGGGTTGGATGGTCATTAAAGGTGCTCCTAGATCTGTCCTTCTGAGGCTCTGTCATTCCCCTTTGACCTCTGTAGGGGAGGCAATTTAGCTCACATTGTTCCAGTTAAGAGGAGATGGGCCCTTGGACTGTTTCTAGTCATGGGGGAAGAGTGGGGGGACAGAGGGAGGTGGCCCGAAGCTGGCAGCCTGAGGGCGTGAAGGACACTTTTCCTGGCGCCGGCATCTGTTGTGTTGAGCCCTTGTGTAGCTGTTTTTGCAGCAGCTTTCACACTGATGCAGAAAATAGAAGCAGTGTCAGGCCAGTGCTGTGGGTGATCCAGAGAACAAAGTCATTTTTCAAGACACTGCCCTGTTTGAACACTGGGTGTCAGGGTGACAGATTTTGTAGACAATTTCTGGGGGAAAAAAATCCACCTTGAGTGATTTTTAAACCTTTAGAAATATTTGGCAAGTGTGAACAGTTGGTTCTCCACACTTTCCCTTTAATCAATTGCTTCTTTAATAAGTGGCTGCTGAAGGGCGAGAGCTGCTGCTTCCTCCCCCACCTCGGCTCCCTTTCCAGCACATTGGTTTTTCAATACGAAGAGGCAAAACTTTCTCCACAATCCCCGAAATGGTGCCTGCATATTAAAAATACACCAGCTTTCCTTGCTGTTTGCCTGCGGATTTGTTTCATTTCATACCTCACTGAAGCCTCCTCTCTGTTCAGAACGCGCTGTACCCAGTTGTAGGAGAGAACGGAGGGGAGGGACTTGGGAGCGCGTGGCTTGTTTTCTTAGCAAACTCGGAGAAATGTTGAAATTGGAGTTTGAACTTTGAATGAACAGAAAGCCCAGGCTGTTAGGAGGAATGTTAATTTGCTGGTTTGCCTGGAGCTTCTGGTCTTGACCTTTTCTTCACCGGAGGGTGGTATCCATAGTCAGCTTTCAAAAGACAGGCATTGGGATGTGGGGTCTGAATCATCGCCCCTCCCCAGCACCTGCCAGGTGTGCCGCCAGGGCCCAGAAACTTATCTATATCCCCTAAACGGGGGGGGGGGGGGGAAGCAAATATTTGCATATTTGAATGCAAGATGCCGTTTCAGACGCTGACCCATTTCTTTTATATTTATGTGTGTCCCTCCCAAACTCATACCCCAAACCTCAGAACGTGACCTTATGTGGAGATAGGGTCTCGCAGGGCTAGGTTGGTTAGGGATCAGTTAGGGTCCTCAACATGAAATCATCCTGGATTCAGGGTGGACCTGATGGGAAGAGACATCTTTTTCAGAAGAGGAGAGGACACAGCGAGACACACAGAGAAGGTGACGAGAAGATGGAGGCGGCTGTTGGAGTGATGATGAGTCCACATGCCAAGGAGCATCAAGGATTGCCAGCAGCCACCAGAAGCGAGGAGAGGTACGGGAACATTTTCCCTCAGTGCCTCCAGCAGGCATCAACGCTGCTGACGTCATGATTTTGGATTTCTGGCATCCCGAAATGTGAGAAGTTTTTGTTGTTTACGCTGCCCCGTTGGAGGTGGTTTGTTACAGTAGCTTCGGGAATCCAAGGTACCATTCTGAATGTCCGGTCGCTACTCTGTCCTCGACCCATGAGGTGCTGCAAACCTTTCTCCCTCGAGTTTCAGCTCTTATGTCACCTCCACAGTGACGTTCTTTACATCTTCATTAAAAATGGATCATTTCTTTCTTCTGTGCTCTCCCAGCCTTTGGGCTGACTGTCTCGCCTTTAGTTGGCAGTTTACACGTGCTGCCCCTCCCTTCTTGACTGCGGGCTTTCTGAGGGCAGGGACAGATCCTTTCATCTCTGTCTTTCCAGTGCCTGGCAAAGTGCCCGGCATGCAGCAGACACCAATAAATGTGTGTAGAGAATGGATGGAGTGAAACCATGGCATTCGCTGGAGGCTGCACGAGGTGCCGCTAAGCCTCTGGAAAGGGCAGCTTCCCTGGTGATCCTTCCCACCCCTCACCTGCAGGCATGTCTTCTTCTGATGTCCTTGCTGTCCTCTGTCCTCAGCTGCTGACTGTTCACACATCTCTGCGTCAGTGCTAACTGATAATGTTGGTGTCACCTGGTCCCAGGTTAAGGCGAGGCTCTTTGCAAGGTCATCCGTATTCACAAGACAGAAAAGTCTGGAACCTTAGGAACAGGTTGGGAGAGGTGACCAACTGGCTGTACCCAGAAGACACAAAGGATCCCAGGCTTCTCCTGCCACTTCTGAAGCAATGCACATTCCTGGGAAAGGTGGACCGGGCTGGTTTTCTCTCCCTCTGCACTGTGCCCTTCGCTGCTTCCATCTCCTCCTCCCACTTTCCCCACCCCCACCTCCCTTCCCTCCCTGCTAACCACCTAGGGATCTGGATCATTTGGATGTAAGAAATATTGTCATTGGTCCTCATCGGACTAGCTTTCTGTTGGTGATGTTGTTACTGCAAGAGAAAGCCCCAGGAATTTGACAGAATTAAACTATTTTCTTTTCTTAAAAAATTTAAACAAAATAAAGCCAAGAAAGGAAAGGCAAGACAACTTTCTGGGCACATGGCAAGGTGAGGTGGTGACAGTTGCAGGGCATGCCCTGTGGACCATCACCACTGTGTGTCACCAACTCTTTGCCCCAGGGATGTTGTAGGCCATCCCATGCTACTTGATGAGGACCTATGAGGAAATCTACCAGGGTTCTCCAACAGAGGTGAGGCAGAGAACTGTGTCCCAGCAAGCCGGCTCAAGTGATGAGGCCTGGGAGAAGGCAGCCAGGGAGAGCTGGTGTTCTTCCCCAGTAACAGAGACTGTTACCTCCCGGTTCTCACAGAGGTCAGGCGGGCCTTACCTCTGCAGGCCCTCCACTCACTCTGCCCCACATGGCATGTTGGGAGCTTATTCCCACAATCCTTAGCTGCTTTGTGAAGCAGGGATCTGTGGGGACTAGGACAGATTCCAGTTCAGAGGCCACATACTTTGAGTATGGAGGGTGATTTATTAGGTAGGCTTGGATTCTCTTGCCTCAGCTCCCTCTGGAACTCCCTTGAAGATTCTGGTCATTTTATTTCATTTTTAAATTACCATATTGTCCTTCACCCTTAGCAAATAGTCCTGGGACTTAAAGGGAGCTGCTTGGGTAGAGCCATTAATCACAGAGCCCGGAGGAATCCTGGGGAGAGCTCTCTCCTCTCCTTCGCTCCACTTAGATTGCGGGATTCTGTCCTTTATGTGTCCTGTTCAATGACTTAGGTTTCACTCTGAGAGAAGACCAGGTCTTATACGGGGAAGGCTTTCGGGAGAAGAGAGAATGAGAAAGTGTCTTATTCTGTTCCTGCTGCTATAACAGAATACTCCTGAAAGGGTTATTTATAAATAATAGAAATTTATTTCGCACAGTTTTGGAGGCTGGGAAGTTCAAGGTCAGGGTGCCAGTGGATTCAGTATCTGGAGAGGGCTTGTGCCTTTTTGTGGTGTCTGCACATGGCAAGAAGGGCAAAAAGGGACTAGGATGCTCCTTCAACCTCTTTTTTTTTTTTTTTTTTTTGGTTGCAGCCTTTGTGTTTGGTGGGCCCGGGCTGGATTTGAACCCGCCATCTCAGGTGTACGTGGCTGCACCGAGCCCTCCTTCAACCTCTTACAAGGATACTAACCCCATTCACCAACCTCTTCCAGGGGCCTATCTATCCAAGAGAGTTGCCAGGAAATCAGGTGAGAGTAGAGTGAGTGTGACTCAATCACCTTCTAAAGGCTCCACCTCTTACCACTATCACATTGGGGATTAGTGGGGATTAGGATTTGATATGTGAAATTTGGAGGGACACTTTATTTATTTATTTAGAGTCTCATTTAGTTGCCATGGGTCAAGTGTTGTGGCATCATAGCTCACAGCAACTTCAAACTCCTAGACTCAAGCGATCCTCCTATCTTAGCCTGTAGCTGGAAATACAGGCACCCACCACAAAGCCCAGCTAGTGTGTTGTTTTTTTTTTCTTTCTGTTTTTAGCAGAGATGTGGTCTCACTCTTGCTCAGGCTGGTCTTGAGCTCAAGCAATCCACATGCCTTGATGTCCCAGAGTGCTGGGATTATAGGCATGAGCCACCGCACCTGGCTGATACATATGTTTAAACCACAGCAGAAAGATTGGTCTATTCATTCAATCAATATTTATCAAGGACCTACTTTGTGCTAGGCTCTATCTTAGTTAGGTACTGTGGCTATAGCCATGAAGAAAACATGTAATGCCCTCAAGGAGCTTAAAATCTAGTTATAGCCCAACTTAAACAGTAGATAAGTTGTTTTTTCTTTTCCAGAAGGCAGAAGCAAGGCAGAAGATAGAAATATTTTACTGCTAAACTGAGGCAGAAAGTGATTCAAATGGACAACAAGCTGAGTATCTGCCTTGTCACCAGGCACTCCTGTCTCTCAGTTAGTTTGGATAGCCTGGAGCTTGGTGGTGGTGGTGGTGGGTTTGCCAAACATACTTTATTTTAACAACAAGATTGCTGTCTCTCTACTCAAAGCCTGCAGGGGAAGGACGGAGCTGGATGGCAGCATGGCCAATTACTCCAGCCTCAGTAGGCTACTGGGGAGCTCACAAGTCATCCTGGGAGGGGAGTCATAGGGGTGGGGGGATGTATGAGTATTGTGTATCTCTGTAATGGAAACAGATCTTCATGCGCGATGTGAAGCCTTTATTGTAGCACTTGTGTTCTGAAGTCTGAGCCTCTTAGACTTAAATGTGGAAGATTCTGGATGGATCAGAGAGATAGTATCCTCTGCAGAGTTCTGAGACCAACTTGTCTCAATAATGGTTGCCGAATTTGCGTTATTCCTCAAGGAAAGGCAAGGAACAGTGTCACAACTGCTTCCAGGGGGGTGTCCAAGAGAGTTGCCAGGAAATCGGGTGAGAAGAAAGGAGATCAAGGGAGGAACCAAGATGGTGATCTGTAGCCGCTTTCCGCAGAGGTTCCCATCCAGAAGGAGAGTTAAAGGACAGAAACTCAGCAAGAAAGCCGATGGGTTGGATCTGAGCCAAAAGAAAAGGTCGAAGAGCGCACATCAACCCTGCTAGGGTGACCTGAGAACCTGAAGACACAAACAAAAATGTACAGAGCACATCACCAAGCAGATGGGAGTCCCCTCCCCCATGAGAGAGGTTCGCAGTATACTTCATACATCCATACGAGCAAGCGAGCAGAGTTCAGATGTCCTCCCACTCTACCCCACGGGAGAGACTCTCTAAAAACCAGACTTTCTTCCCCTACTAGGGTGCCATGGCACTCTCCAGCCAGGCATAAAACTGTATATACTCTCGACCTGCAAGTTGGTGTTCCTGGTGTTCCCCTCCACTCTCACCCCGAGGTCTGGAGGCCTGTTCCCCACAGAGTCCAGATTCTTGGAGATTTTCTCGAGGGGTGTGGACGGGCACAAACTTGCTGAACTGTGCTGGTTTTCC
>CAUYON010017479.1:0-42689 GCA_963573935.1 Arctocebus calabarensis
AGTCTCCTGCCTCTGCCTCCCAAGTAGCTGGGACCACAGGCGCCCGCCACAACGCCTGGCCATTTTTTGGTTGCAGCCGTCATTGTTGTTTGGCGGGCCCAGGCTGGATTCGAACCTGCCAGCTCAGGTGTACGTGGCTGGTGCCTTAACCCGCTGAGCCACAGGCGCCGAGCCTAGACCTGAGTGTTAAGTCCTGGCTGCTTGAGGACAGGCAAGTCACGAGTCTCTGCCTCCGTTTTCTTATTTGTAAATTCCAACTCATTGCGTTTTGGGGGGAGGATTTAATCAGAGCCAGACTGTCTGGCCCTAGTAAATATTCCACAAATCTTAAATTCCTCTTGCTTCTCCTTCACCCCCCTTTAATACGCAGCTGGAGCATCTGGGTGGGGAGGGTGCCAAATCAGAGAAAGCTTTATAGTCCAAGTTCTATATGTTTACTTCTTTCAAAGAAACACCATGGAACTCATGGAGAAAAATTGCAATTTTCAATTTCCTAGTAGCCACACTGAAAAAAGTTTAAAAAGATGAAGTTAATTTTAATCAAGTATTTTATTTAACACAAATACATACAAAATAATACCATTTCCATGTAGTCCATACAAAAATTGAGATATTTTAGCCAGGTGTTGTGGCAGGCGCCTACAGTCCTGAGGCAAGAGAATCACTTAAACTCAAGATTTGGATGGCTTGGCGTCTGTGGCTCAACGGGCTAAGGCGCCAGCCACGTATACCTTAGCTGGCGGGTTCGAATCCAGCCCGGGCCCACCAAGCAACAATGACGGCTGCAACCAAAAAATGGCCAGGTGTTGTGGCGGGCGCCTGTAGTCCCAGCTACTTGGGAGGCTGAGGCAAGAGAATCACTTAAACTCAAGAGTTGGAGGTTGCTGTGAGCTGTGACGCCACGGCACTCTACCCAGATGACATCTTGAGACTCTGCCTCAAAAAGTAAATAAATAAAAAGGAGGTATTTTACATTTTTTCCCTGAGTTTTTAAAGTTTATGTATGTTGCACATTTGCTGCACACATGAATCCAGCCTGACCACACTTGGACAGATTAGTCAGTTAGGTAACAGAGAACCACAGGTTTTAAACAGCAGATGGAACGGTTTGGGGAAAAAAGCTGCTAGCAGTTCCTGGGCTGGGTTATAGGGAGAAGGAGCCAAGCCTGGAAAATGGTTCAACAGTTGCTGTCATAATCTAGAGGACAGCCACCCAGGGTCTGAACAAGGGACAGCCTCAGTGGGAGTGACAAAGGTGGGGCGGGGGGGATACTGGGCTGAGGGTTCCCAGGAGGTGACGACTGATCTCCAGAGGAAGAGGTGGAGATAGGGCTGTGAGGCTAAATGTGATACGACAAAATAATCCGTTTATCTCTAAATAGAAAAGCTAACTGAACCCTACATTTGATATTCTGTGGTTTCCCAAATTAGTGTCCTTGGTTATTGAGCAAACTTACATAAGAAAACTCTTGAGTTTCTTTCCTTTTAGAGAGAAATAAAAAAAGCTACTGTATACGACTGTAACTAAAAAACTAAGTAAAGGACTCCATCTTCAAAAAATACATAGACAAAGCTTTAAAATATTCAAATATTCATCTACTAGCCTGGTGGCTCTGCAAAGGCAAAAGCCAAGTCTTTCATTCACCTCTGTCTCTCCCCTCCTTAAAGAGGTACCTACATCACAGTAGGCTTTGTATGAAATCCGTGTAAGTTTGTTGGATGGAACTGAACCATACAACTACCAAATTGTACAGTTTTGTTCTTTTGAGACAGAGTCTCACTATGTCGCCCTCGGTAGAGTGCCGCAGCGTCACAGCTCACAGCAACCTCAAACTCTTAGGCTTCAGTGATTCTCTTGCGTCACTGTCTCAAGTAGCTGGAACTACAGGCGCCTGCCACAACGCCCGGCTATTTTTGGTTGCAGTTGTCACTGCTGTTTGGCAGGCCCAGGCTGGGTTGGAACTCATCAGCTCTGGTATATGTGGCTAGTGCCTTAGTTGCTGAACCTGAGACATTATTTCTATCCATCTTTAAAACAACTGTGATAAAAAAATATTAATATCTAAGGAGCTGAAGTTATGTTCTCAGTTTTCCCCTCAGATAATTAGAGTTTTTGTTGTGATGTCAATAACATATGTTCATATAAACTTG
Source organism: Arctocebus calabarensis (assembly GCA_963573935.1). Lineage (NCBI taxonomy): Eukaryota > Metazoa > Chordata > Mammalia > Primates > Lorisidae > Arctocebus > Arctocebus calabarensis. The sequence goes on from CAUYON010017479.1 coordinate 2,152, forward strand.
GTTTTCTCAATGAAATTTTAACCAGTTCTTGAATCTTCCCTGTAGATTATAGGGAAGAGCAAAAGAAAAAATCAAATCTGCTTTGCTGTTGTCATACCACAGATTATTTTAGGAATGGATGAAAATTTAAGAAAGAATCCCCAGAAATGATTCTAAAAGTTACCTCAACAGTGTTCTTTGACCTTTAAACTTTAAATACAATTAACCTATGTTTCAAAGCATTAGACCCAGTAAAATATGGAAAGCTACATGCGGATTGACGAAAAATTAAGTGGAATTGGGCAGTGCCTATGGCTCAGTGAGTAGGGCGCTGGCCCCATATATGGAGGGTGGCGGGTTCAAACCCAGCCCCGGCCAAACTGCAACAACAACAAAATAATAGCCGGGCGTTGTGGTGGACGCCTGTAGTCCCAGCTACTCGGGAGGCTGAGGCAAGAAAGGTAAACCTAAGAGCTGGAAGCTGCTGTGAGCTGTGACGCCACGGCGCTCTACCTAGGGTGACAAAGTGAGACTCTGTTTCTAAAAAAAAAAAAAAAAAAAATTAAGTGGAATAAATTAGTTTAGGTGTAGAGGTGCCCAGGAGTGCAACAGGCAATGATCTTTTTGCTATTGTCATTCTAACCCAGAGGCTCTAAGGGATACGAAGAAGCAAGAAAACATTTCCACCCTAAATGTCTGGAGACTGACTCAGGTATCAGGCGAGTTGACAAAAGCACAGCTGTGTAGATTACAGCTGCTCCTCCCAATGGTCAAACTTAAAAGACAGTCACAAGACCAGCATGAGTGCTGTCCCCAGGTCCCCACCTCCCGCCTTGGTGAGAAAGACTATTCCCAGGGCGCACGTCCTTACCTCTGCGAGAAGGTGCTGAATCACAACTGTCAAGGCTTCGAACTTGGTATTACCGCAGGAAAGTAGCTGCTTAAGCTGCAGGATAAATCCACTCTGGTTTTCACATTTTGTCTTATATTGAGCCAATTCTAGTGTTTTTTTCGAGGATAGCACATCTGGAGACGTCTGTGTCTGGATACATAAACTTCTGGGATTCTTCTGCCTGCCCTTTTCAACTGCAAAAGCAATTAATACAGGAATGAATACAGGAATTAATACGAGACGTTAATTTTTATAACCATCACCGCCTGGATTCAGAGACAGCCAGCTGAGCCACAGAGATGCAGTTAAGCTTGCACATGGGTGAGAACTGGAATTAATCAGAGATTTAGACGCTTGGAATTCAGAAGCACAGACAATGGCTTTAGTCCGGACTTTAAAAGATTTACATGGAACAGAGAATCCTCAACACAAAACAAACTTAGCAATCCAGAAAAATTGTGTACAAAGTGATGATGATTTTGTAGTTTCTTATTATCCAGTTAAATTGGTAGAGAAATCTGACTGTGGCTAGTATTCTGGTTACAAGTACTAAAAGAAAAATACTGGCGGTGCCTGTGGCTCAGTGGGTAGGGGCCCGGCTCCATATACTGAGGGTGGCGGGTTCGAACCCAGCCCCGGCCAAACAGCAACAAAAAATAGGGTGTTGTGGTGGGCGCCTGTAGTCCCAGCTACTCAGGAGGCTAAGGCAAGAGAATCGCCTAAGCCCAGGAATTGGAGGTTGCTGTGAGCTGTGACGCCACAGCACACTACCGAGGGCAATAAAGTGAGACTCTGTCTCTAAAAAAAAAAAGAAAGTAAAAAGAAAAACACGAAGGATTGGGCTTGAAATGTCCTTCCCTGCTTGTCATTACAAACACTTATATTTAGATGAATCATTTCCTAATCTCTAATAAATCATCATATACGTTGAAAATCTATTCACATTCTACCCCTTGTCAAGTTCATCGTTAAGAGTACCATCTGCCTGACTATACTATTGCATTTTCTGTGAAACAAAAGTATTGTAGGGTTTTTATTCCTCCAAGCAGTAACAATGGTTTTAAATATTTTTTTAAAAGCACAGGCTAACACTCAAAATCCATCTAAGAAGCCAGGCTGTGATGACTCTCTCTCTATGCCATGGTGTCCTGGGAATCACTCAATTGTAAATGAAAAACTGTTCAGCTTTGGAACCACTCCAAATGCATCAGGCACTTTAAATATCAAACAGAACTGGAGAAATGGGAAATAAAATGCTTAGCTTCTGGAAGCAAACAAATTAAATAATCAAAACAAATCTAAATCTCAGAAAAACCCACTAGAAACTAAAAAAATAAATAAATGTTTATTATTATTCTAACAGCCTTTCTCTATGGCATCCACATTTTCTAGTAACAAATTTAAGTCAGCTTTTTAAGCAATTAGTAATTATTTCCTCTAAGCAAATTTCTACCATGATCGTGGGAAGGAAATTAACAAAAAACTCTAAGTATGTGTGGTCCAAGAACCAATGGTAAAAAACACTCAATATACTCTAAGTTAAAACCAGAGAAAAGGTTCTCATTTCTATGGTGGCAATTAGATGGCTAAAAACTCATGTTTATATTAGTACATGATAATTTGCAGTTCTAAAATGACTAAAATATCCATTGTGTTTTCATAATAAGAAGAGAGGGAAAGGGAGGTACTTAATCCATTATTCTTTATTACTAATGATTTTTAGTGGTGGCTTATCAATAATTGCCACTTCCACAGCAGATGGAGAAAACAGCCAAGTTAATTTTGTCATAATATTATAGGTCCTGAAGGAAAAACAAATTATAGTCACAATATTTATGAAAAATAATCTCTTCGACCATTTGTCAAATGCCTGAGCTTAGGGTTCCTTTATGTCATTTCCTAAGTGTTCTCAGAAATTGTGTTTGTCACATACCATAGAATGATAATTACACAGCATTTTACTGGGCAGCGTGTTCTCACTTTCTGCCTGTTTTGACCCTCCCAGGAACCCCGGCTAGGGAAGGTGAAGATCACAGATGTGAAAGGACTTGCCCTTGGGTACATAGCTCCTGTGGGATAGATTCCAAGTCAGAACCCAGGCCTCTAAGGCCAGGGCTCTGTTGTTCCCACATATTTTGGAAAGTGGATTGAGTAGAAACATAACACATCATGTAAATAAAAACAAATATTTAGGGGCGGTGCCTTTGGCTCAGTGGGTAGGGCACCGGGCCCCATATACCAAGGGTGGTGAGTTCGAACCCGGCCCTGGCCAAACTGCAAAAAAATAAAATAAAATAGCCTGGTGTTGTAGTGGATGCCTTGTGGTCCCAGCTACTTGGGAGGCTGAGGCAAGAAAATCGCCTAAGCCCAAGAGCTGGAGGTTGCTGTGAGCTGTGATGCTATAGCACTCTACAGAGGGTGAGAAAGTGAGACTTTGTCTCTAAAAATATATATTTTATATGTGTGTGAGTGTATATATACATATATAATAAGAGAAATAAATATTTATGCAATAAGCTTAACAAAATGCTACCTTAATTTATTCCAGCCCATTATCTGATAACTCATTTAAATAAACCTACACACAAACATGTCATAATTTTATAAAAACAACAAAATCTTAATTCTCTGACTCTATTTTTAGATAGCCTAAGTTCTCAATTCTAGAATTTACCACAATATAAAGTCATTCTCCTGACTGATATCATTGCTACATGTCCTACTAGTATTTTCTTTAAAATTCATTTGACTGTTGATAATTGCTTTACCATTCTGTGAGTCTTAAATAACGTTGTGTTCTCATTCTAGAATTTCTACTCCAATCCATGGCATACTACTTAACATAAAATTAGAGTTTTAAAACTGTCTGGTTACAATTACTTACAAACTCTGACAAATGAATCTTTCATGTTATTTTTGCTTTGTGTATAACAAAAATGTTACATGAAACGTATAAAATAATGTTTACTTTTTCAGATACAAGACTAGGAACTAGATAGACTGAAAATGTCCTAAAGCATTGCTGTATACGTCTTAACCACAGGGTACATGTATTACCTATAGAAAAATTAAATATAGGCTCGGCGCCTATGGCTCAATGGGCTAAGGCACCAGCCACGTACACCTGAGCTGGCGGATTTGAATCCAGCCTGGGCCCGCCAAACAACAATGACGGATGCAACCAAAAAATGGCCGGGCATTGTGGTGGGCACCTGTACTCCCAGCTACATGGGAGGCAGAGGCAAGAGACTCGCTTGAGCCCAGGAATTGGAGGTTGCTATGAGCTGTGATGCCGCAGCACTCTGTCCAGGGTGACAACTTGGGGCTCTGTCTCCAAAAAAAAAAAAAAGAAAAATTAAATATAAAATTAAAAAGTAAAATTGACTTTAAAGGGTAGCTAACATGAAGTTTGAGCACTTAAATCTTTAATGTGGATCCATTAAGAAAACATGGTCTATCTAGAATTCTTTCATGGGGAATCTAATAAGGGCAGCACCTGTGGCTTAAAGGAGTAGGGCGCCAGCCCCATATGCCAGAGGTGCAAGTTCAAACCCAGCCCTGGCCAAAAACTGCAAAAGAAAAAAAAAAGGAATCAATGTTTTACACATGTTAGTGACTACTCAGAAGAGATTTATAATTAAGAAGGAAAAAACACATTGACATATTCTTCTAGGAGTACATGTCTTCGAATTTAACATAACAGCAAATAAGCAGACTGTTCTCTACCTGGAGCTGGCAATGCGTGTTGTGACCTTGATCTTCTGCTCCACATACTGTGTTCCCTAAGAACAGAACTGTACCACGTGGTCTCGCAGGTGACCCAATTTGCACATCCTTCCTCTCTCTTCTCAGTCCTGGCTCAAATGAAGATCAGGGAGGATGCAAAAGTCTCCAGTAACACTCAAAGCCCTATGGCTCATACATATAGGACTCGATGAATGCTGAATAAACCATGGGTTTCCCTTAATACTACAGCGTTCATTACTGACCTGAAATTAGCATCACGGAGCCAAATCTTGCCCTCAGATACTGTTTATCAGCATGTTACTGTTTTGATAATGCAGCTGTGTTTGAAAGTATAACACATGCTGTTTCTGATTTCAAAGATCTACTGAGTCAGAAACATTAAATGTCGATTTCTATATCAATTCAGATTTCTCCCACCAGAACTGTCAGCTCTGATCTAGCCTTTCTGGGACTCAGTCTAGTGACACGGAAGCCTCCATCAGGAAAACAAAGTTCTGAACAAAACACTTGTACTTCCCTGAAAAACAGCAGAATAACATTTTGCTGTCTTGGTTCCTTCGGCTCAGAAACCTCACTTTACTATAAAACCAGCCCCGTGAACCCATTCACTGTCCTCTTAAAGCAAGTGGGTGGTAAAGAGGTACAGGTTCCTTCTTCAGACTCACGTCACTAAGACATATAAAGCCCTGTCTCAAGACCAAAAACCATTTTGGAGACTAAGACTTAATCATTAAGACACAGACTAACTCTCATCACATACTGGCAGCCAAGGACGCACAAATTCTAAGCCCAAACAAGCCCTAAGTTTACTGAATCTGCTGGTCTTTCCCATTATGAAAATCAAGTTAGAGGTAAGACCTTCTAACAGAGCTTGCCCTGGGTTTCATGAAACACCGAATTCGGTAACTAGTTGGTCTAGTTTTTGGTGGACTCTCTGACCTGTTCAGTCATGAAGGATTTATCAAAGTCTGCCATGACAGCAATGCTGTAGCATGGGTGGGCTTGCCTTGGTGCCTTGGAGGCTGGCACGGGAGGCTTCACACAGGAGGATGGCACTGCTCAGGGACACAGGAACACACTGAGGGTCTCTACCAACTCAGGTCTCCCGAGTGTCAATCTCTTCCTGTTTGACTCTCAAATATCCACCTGTGTACAGGTGACGGGCACCAGGTGGTGGGTGCTTTCCACTACTTATTAAAAACTAATGCGTGTGGGTTAATAAAATGTAGGTAATGAAGTCAGGGGCTGGCAGAGGATCGCCGAATCACTGAAGCTCTGTCAGCAGCCTGGACAGAAGCCCATTCGCTCCTGTCTTCATCTATAGCTACATCTAACCTTAGCACTGAAAATTTTACATTACTTTATTGATAGGCTGTGCAGCGATGTTCTGTATTACATGTAAAAAGGTTTTTAATATATAGAAATATTTTTATATATGAAACATAAAAACTTTTATTTTACATTTTAAAAGGAAATCAGAGAATAGACGGCATAGTCGTATAAGAATTCCTGTTTTGGGCTCAGCGACTGTGGCTCAAGTGGCTAAGCCACCAGCCACGTACACCTGAGCTGGTGGGTTCGAATCCATCCCTGGCCGCCAAACAATCATGACAGCTGCAACCAAAAAATAGCCCAGCGTTGTGTTGGGTGCCTGTAAGCCCAACTACTTGGGAGGTGGAGGCAGGAGACTCGCTTGAGCCCAGGAGTTGGAGGTCGCTGTGAGCTGTAATGCCACAGCACTCTATTCAGGGTAACAGCTTGAGGCTCTGTCTCAGAAAAAAAATAAAAAATAAAAATTCCTGTTTGGGGTTCAGTATGCTTGCAAAATTTTTCCTGAAATAAAACCCAAACTTGACCTTAAGTATTCTCCACATACCCAGCAGGGAAAATGCTGATTTCTAAAGCTCTCCTGCACCCACAAGAGACTACGAACTCCAAGAAAGAGTAAATAAAAACTCACGCATTCACTAGTACTAGGAATGTATCACCTCCCCAGTGAGATGACCTTCTAAATAACCGACAAGTCCACCTTAATATGTTAACTTTATAGATTTGTTTTGGACCTAGAAGAGCACGTCATAAAAACAAAGACACACGGAAAATATTGTAAGTGACAGAACTCAAGGTCAATGTTAAACACTCTAAGGGTAAGAGAACGTTTTCATTCTAATCCTGTAACAAAAATTTCATTAAGAACATGAATTTTAGTCTTAAAAATCTGAATTTTGTTTTGACTTAAATTAGAAAACAAGTATTTTGTGTTATGTTGTTACAGCACACGTGAACAAATTGCATAGGTCTTAGAGCAGCGGCTCTCAACCTGTGGGTCGCGACCCTTTTGGACTGTATTAAAGGTTCACGGCATTAGGAAGTTGAGAACCACTGTCTTAGAGCAAAGCTCAAGGGAAGGATAAGACATAGACCGATCAAGGCCCCACTGATGCGAACAAGGAGCTGTTTCACAAGACAGCAGCCACTAATATTGGCTTTTTCTCCTCTATTATTACATAAATTATAGTTTTGCTTCTGAAATATTAAACCCTGGCCTTCATATGGGCCTTGGTCTTTTGTTTAAGTGAGCATTTTCACTTACCAATTTTATCAGGTAATCAAAAACTGCTCAGTATTACAAAGCCTGCTAATGTCAGCAGTTTAAAACAAAAAAAATCAGTAATGACAGCATGAACCAACAAAGTGTCCTTTTAAATTTAATACATGGAGGGGAAAAAAAAAAAAGAAAACACATGGAGGAAGCCAGTACCAGGAATAGTGTCCTGCCACCACCAGGCACTGATTCTAAAACAAGAAGAAAAAGTCTGCAAGATCCTTCTCTATGAAGTTACTAGCTTCAGTGCAATTATTATTTTATAATTTTCTTTTTTCTTTTTTTTTTTGAGACAGAGTCTCAAGCTATCACCCTGGGTAGACTGCCATGGCATCACAGCTCACAGCAACCTCAAACTCTTGGGCTTCAGCAATTCTCTTGTCTCGGCCTCCTAGCTGGCTGGGGCTACAGGCACCTGCCACAACACCAGGCTATTTTTTGGTTGCAGTTGCCATTGTTGTTTGGCAGGCCTGGGCTGTGTTCGAACCTGCCAGCTCCAGTGTATGTGGCTGGTGCTCTAGCCGCTGAGCTACAGACGCCGAGCCTCGTTTTTTTTTGTTTTTTTTTTTTTGAGACACAGTCTCACTTTGTCACACTCCCTCAGCAGAATGATGTGGTGTTATAGCTCACAGCAACCTCAAACTCTTGGGCTCAAGTGATCCTTTTACCTCGGCCTCCCGAGTGGCTGGGACTACAGGTACCCAGCTATTTTTAGAGGCAGGGGTCTCCCTCTGGCTCAGGCTGGGCTTGAATTCCCGAGCTCAGGGATCAGCCCAGCTCAGCCTCCCAAAGTGCTGGGATTACAAGTGCAAGCCACCGCGCCCAGCCCCGCAACACTTAACTTCTAAAAATTTATCAAAATAAGTATGTATTATGAAGGAAAAGTCGTTTAACACCTTGCTGCCTTCTTCACTGGAAGACTAACTAACAAAGGGCAGATTTTCATGTCATATAAAAAAGCTACAGTTATAGGAACACTATAGCTACAGGAGCTTAACCTTGATCTATGACAACAAAAATGTGTTCAGCATAATACCATTCAAAATACCAGTAATTAGCAAAGGCTTATCAATGTGGCAAGAGGCCAGCAAAATCTTTCAAGAATCCCTACTCTGGATTCAGGGTAAGGGAACAAAAGGGCAGGCGGTGGAAAGATGTATCTCTCATTTGTTATTCTTGGTCTTTTCCTTTTTATCTCTTTTGTCATCTATAAATGATTGAATCTTATCTTTTTACATGCAAATTCTAACTTAAGCCAGGTGTGGTAGCACACGCCTACAGTCTCAGCTGCTCGGGAGGCTGAAGCTGAAGAATGTCTTGAGGTCAGCACTTTGAGGCTTCAGTGAGCTGTATGATCACACCTCTGCACTCCGGCCTGGGTGACAGAGCAAGACCTTGTCTCAAAACAGACAGACCGAAAAACAATAACGAAACCTTGATGAAACTGGTAAGTGAAAATGCTCATTAAGACAAACAAAAAACCAAGGTCCTTATGAAGGCTAGTGTTTAATATGTTTTTATGGAAGCTTTCTCAAATGGCTTGTGTTCTGTATCTTGTAGTACAAGAGAAACACAAGAGAAGCTGAAATTTACTGCTACCTTAACAGTGCAATTCATCCAGAAAAGCACTACCAATAAAAATATGTAAGACCGACATCTAAAATTAAGAATATTCTTTCTCAATGGATTTTATAACTTAAAATTAATTCATTTACAAGATTAAAAATCAAATATTAAGTCTTGTGTCCAAACTAAATGTTTAATTGAATTAATTACAAGCAGGTAATCATTAACCCCCACCATCCCAAAATTCATATAACAGACAAAAACTGCAAGGCCTGTTGCAAAGTTCAACTTGTTCAATTACATACTCTCCTTAAGTGGCTAATATCAGAGAAGTAACTCTTTTGCCTTCCCTGTGGCACATACTGTATGTAATAAAGTTCTTAACCTGTCTTATACTTGTGCATACAACAAAGATAAGAGAAGTCAGGTACTCCATTTCCCAGCCTCCTTTGTAGGCAGAGATACCATGTGACAAGACTTAGCCAATGAGATATAAGCTTAAGTGGTTTGGCTCCACCCCTTCCTGCTCTTTCTCTTCCTTCCTGGAGCAGCCATTGTGAATTCATGAGGCAACAGGCATAAGGAAAGGACTAAGAAAACAGCAGAGCTGTCAATTCTGACATTGCTGAGCCTCTGAACAACTTCAAAGCTGCTGATTCTTAGTCAAAACAAACTACCTCTTAGGTAAGCTGTTACCTGCGGCTAAAAAACGGTCCCATTTGACAGTCTCAAAATTGAATACAGGAACATAATCTGATGAGTTTTATTCTAATTAAACACTGTATCCATATTCTGCCTCTGACTGAATGAACACCTACTCAAATAGTTCTCTTTAGTGCTACTTTAATAAAAATATTTGCTCTAATACTGTTTCTGCCTTTCCTCCCTTCTTTTTGCTTTTAATCTCACTAGCTCAGCAGGAAGAATTCCACTTCTCATGTTAGTCACCATCACTGGAGTCAAGAAGAACAAACGGTACTCATCACTCATCGTGAGAAGTACTACAAGCATCTTCAGCTTCATAGAAAAACGGAATTCCAAGTGGCAAGGAATGCTTCTGTAGAAAATTCGCTTCCATCCAATGACTTGTTATAAAATTGGAATGAAATGTTCAGGTAAAATTCGGAAACGGACTGAGCTTAATACTTTGGCAAGTCAGTGAAGTCATGCCGGGACTTTCTAGAAGATTCCTCCCTGATCCTGATGTTTTCATTTGTGCCTTTGACATCCTGCAGCAACTTGGAGAACAGCTGCCACTTTCACCTTTTGTCTTCTCGTCCCTATTTACGGGGGAGATGAGACACTCGACCCAGCAAGGCACTCTGTCAATGGCGCCATCTGACAACAGAGAGTGTAGCATGCTGTACATGGATCCATGAAAGGGCTTCTTCTGACTGGGTCCCTCTGATTGCTAGCCCCTCTCTCATACCACATTCTATGTTCAAAAATACTACAGTGCTTCTGTTTCCTGGAAGGAATCATCTTTGTTGTTGTTTTTTTTTTTTTTGTAGAGACAGAGTCTCACTTTATCACCCTCAGTAGAGTGCTATGGTGTCACATAGCTCACAGCAACCTCCAACTCCTGGGCTTAGGCGATTCTCTTGCCTCAGCCTCCCGAGTAGCTGGGACCACAGGTGCCTGCCACAACGCCAAGTTACTTTTTTTTTTTTTTTTGGTTGTTGCAGTTTGGCTGGGGCTGGGATCGAACCCGCCACCCTTGGTATATGGGGCTGGAGCCCTTCTCACTGAGCCACAGGCGGCACCCATCATCTTTTCCTTGTCCTCCAGGCTTTTGCATATTGTTCTCTCTGGTACACTTTTTTTTTTTTGAGACAGAGCCTCAAGCTGTCACCTGGAGAGAGTGCAGTGGCATCACAGCGCACAGGAACCTCCAATTCTTGGGCTCAAGCGAGTCTCCTGTCTCCGCCTCCCAAGTAGCTGGGACTACAGGCGCCCACCACCAGGACCGGTCATTTTTTGGTTGCAGCCGTCATTGTTGTTTGGCGGGCCTGGGCTGGATTCGAACCTGCCAGCTCAGGTGTACGTGGCTGGCGCCTTAGCTATTTGAGCCACAGGCGCCGAGCCTCTGGGACACTTTTTGTTTGTTGGGTAATTCTACCTATTCTGAGGATCCAACTTGAAAGGCCCTTCTGGAAGACCTGGATAAAGGTACCTCCACGTGCTGAGAGCTGCCACGATGCCTACTCTTAAACACAGGCCGTAGGTTTTAGTCCCATCCCTGACACTGCGTGCCCTTGGTCCAGCTAATTTACTTCCCCTAGGCCTCAGACTTCCTGGTGTAAAATAAGGCAGAATGGGTCATCTCTATGTGTGTTCTAGCTTAAAAAATTACAACTGCAGTCAAATCTTAAAGATAATTTTTATATAAATTCAGATAATAAAATGTATCTAAAACATCACTGTTATAGCTAAACTCTGGTCGTGAAAGCCCTGGGTTTTTTGCTTAAGCTGTCTGTCCTACAGATAACTTGGTGATATGTTTCTCTCTCTTTAATTGAGGGCCGTGTGAAGGCAGGGACCACGTGGGACTTAGTCCTGGCTGTCATCCCAGCATCTAGGATTGTGACTGACACAAGGCGCGTGTCTGATTGACGTTCCTTTGTGACCAGAGTGAATTAATCTGGAATGTGACAGAGAATTTAGAAGTAAGGAAAGACAGGTGCGTGGACTGAATATCAAATGCTTCAGATAACCCAAAAGTCTTTAGGTTAGACTGGAAAAAATTGTCAATATTCAGCCACTGTTGACTTCTGAGAAGAGCAATTTCAACTGTTTTGACCTAAAAATGCTGGAATCAGGATAAAAAACACAAGTGTGGAAGGACGGAAGTCTAGGTTCTTGCAACCAACTGGTTGTAGATAAATGAGGACGAATGCTGATTCCAAGGCGACTGAGTTCTGATGAGCAGAGGAGGGGGAAAAAGATGTCATGAAGAGTAATAGATAAGTCAGAAGAATTCGCTCCATTTAGGAGATAAGGAACGGGAGAGAACAGATGAATTTCCAGGCAGAGTAATATATCCAGGGTTTTATGATCCAGCTAGAAAATTCATAGAACTTGAGGTTAAGGGGAACTTGGAAACCATCTCACCCCATGTCTTTATTTTCTAGCTTTATGAGGTTAGGAGCACAAGGCCATTCACTTAGTTGCCAACAGAACCAAGGCCATGAACTAGGACTCCTGGAATCCTGGTCAACACCACTGCTGCCAAGCCAGCGCACACCAGGTCCTTTATTAGAAACACAAACCCTCGACTCGGCGTCTGTGGCTCAACAGGCTAAGGAGCCAGGCACGTACACCTGAGTGGGCAGGTTCGAATCCAGCCTGGGCCCGCCAAACAATGATGACGGCTGCAACCAAAAAAAAAAAAACAATGGCCGGGCGTTGTGGCAGGTGCCTGTAGTCCCAGCTACTTGGGAGGCAGAGGCAGGAGACTCGCCTGAGCCCAGGAATTGGGAGGTTGCTGTGAGCTGTGATGCCACAGCACTCTATCCAGGGTGACAGCTTGAGGCTCTGTCTCAAAAAAAAAAAAAAAAAAGAAAGAAACACAAACCCAACTTACTGCTTGGGTAAGAGTTACTGAAATGGCTTCAATATCATTTTACTGGAAGAGTTCTCAGAACTTAAAACTTTGTAAAGTGGGTCAGCTCACAAAAGATTCTTGCTGGGGTTAAGTGGAATTATACTCATGACATAATTTTAAAATGCTTCCTCCACATCAAACTCTTTCTCCATCGCTTCCCTGGGTCTAACAGAATCACAGCAAAATTCACAACTGGGAAAATGTGCAAAGCGAAAATTCTAAATATGGGTCTTAGGTTTTAGTCTCATCTCTGCCCCTTATTGTGTGCCCTTGGGCAAGCTAATTCACTTCTCTGAGCCTCCAACATCCTGGTGTAAAAAAAAAAAAATTGAGGGTGGCGCCTGTGGCTCAGTGAGTAGGGTGCCAGCTCCATATACCAAGGGTGGTGGGTTCAAACCCGGCCCCGGCCAAACTGCAACAAAAAAATAGCCAGGTGTTGTGGTGGGTGCCTGTAGTCCCAGCTACTCGGGAGGCTGAGGCAAGAGAATCGCCTAAGCCCAGGAGTTGGAGGTTGCTGTGATCTGTGATGCCACAGTACTCTACAGAGGGCAATAAAGTGAGACTCTGTCTCCAAAAGAAAACAAAATTGACTCGAGCATCTCTATGTGTGCTCTAGACTGAAAAGCTATCACTGCAATCAAATTTTTAAAAATAGTTTAATATAAACTCAGAGAATGAAAAAGTATGAACTAGAGTTTGGCAATCAAAGCCTTGTCTCTTCTGTAAGCTGTGTTGGAAAGTTACCTGTTTTTCACAGAAATACTGCAGACACCTCACACACCCACTATTAGAAGACTAGTGAAATAAATCATGTCTCTCCCGACAATGGAATATTATAGGATTTTTTTAATGCAGTAGATAAACATATGTTACCATGACAACCTAGATACATTAACTTTCAAAGGCAAGGTATAGGGTGGCGCCTGCGGCTCAAAGGAGTAGGGCACTGCCCCATATGCCGGAGGTGGTGGGTTCAAACCCAGCCCCAGCCAAAAATTAAAAAAAACAAAAACAAAAAAGGCAAGGTATAGAAGAATATATAGTTTGCTTTCATTTCTGTATAATAAAAAATGCCATACAAGACAACACAGGTTTATACATGATTAGAAATTACAGGAAGGACCCCAAGCAACCAGCAGAGTGGCTGTTGTCATGGAGAGGGCAGGAAGCCAGGTCCAACCTCTGTACTGATTGCTATTTATTTTTAACTTGAGACAGGGATTACATTATTTTTTAAAACAGTTAAAATTAAAAGCTGTTTGGAGGTATTTTTAGATCGTGCAAAGTTTTGCAAATATAGGGTACTTGTATTTTTCCCCATCTTTTTGTTTTTTCGAGTTGGAAGAATGACAGTCACACCAGGGCTAGGAGAGGAGGGCCACTGTTTACCTGCTGGCTATTCACCTCCTACAGGCACCTGCAGCTGTGGGCTCCGACCCAGAGCGCCGAAGGCTGGAAAACTCAAGGGACAGGTCAAGGAAGATTATGAAACATGAACGAGAGGTGTCTCCTACTGAGAAGGCAGATGCCTCGGGGAAAACTGAAAACAGTCAGCTGGGAAAAAAAAAAAATCACCAGGGACAGAGACAAGCCGAGTGGAAAACAAGACAGGTAAAGGCCGACACACCCAGGAAACAAACCAAAAAACTCTCTACGTCCTCATTAAAAATAATCCTATCACAGTTAACACTAACCAGCCAGAAACATATTTAATAGCATCTCAGCTGTCCGCTTTACACGCAGAGTAAAATCGGCTCAATTTACCACGGTCTCAGAGATCGTCTAAAAAAAGAAGGCGCAACATCGCTCAACCAAATCCCCTATAAGGGGGCAGGCAGGTTTGCAGACACCTAAAATATATACTCAAATTATTTCCATCTTAGCCACAGGAAATAAAAAGCAGATATAAACATAAACAGCAGGGGAAGTGCTTTGTAACTGCAAGCATTTTTGCTATGAAGATGAGCACATTACATTGTGACACACTTACTAGTTGTCCCCAGCCCCTAGGCTGTTTTGACTTCATAAGCGTGGAAGCTGGAGAAATCTTTGGTATTGACAGGTATTAAAATAATAACCTGTCAACATCTCAGTGGGGAACCACAGGGTGAAGAACTGGAGAAAGCCTCTCATCTCCTTTTATAAGGGAAGGAGAAATGGTTTTCTTCACTCACTGTGCCCTATCTCCAAAATCATCAGAAGTAAAATGTGATTTAACAGGTGTTGGTTTTCACAGATCTGCTTAGTGACAGAGAAAAGAGCTGGGGAGCACCGAGGTGACAGCTCTGCGTTCCATAAACACCATCAGGACACAGTCTACTTGCACACGTTGAAGTATCATGCGCCCATGTGCCGAAACGCAAGAGAAAACTGCTTACTTTTAAAAATCAAGCTTCATTCTTTCTTTATAGACAGCTTCATTTCCCTTTCCCCAATTATCTGGCTCCTTGGAAAATCTCTGATAAACATCTACACGTTCATCAATATCCCCCACCCCAAACCAACTCAAGAGAGATCTACAGAAGACAAACCTGTATGGAAAATAACAGTGCTTTTCCTAAACCCCGAAGGAAGCCGAAGATTCCGAAGCAATCCTTTGGCAGTCAGCCTTACGTGAATGGTGGCTAAGGAGAATTTGGGAGACAACAACATGTCTTCAGAGCAGGTGGAAAGATGTCACAGAAGAGGCAGCTTCTTCCATGGACTGTCACATACTGTCTTTTTCACCTCAGTCCTCCTCGGGGCCAAGAAACACAAGAGGAAAACATGCCTGCATAGCAAATGGCATTCCACAGACAGGCAAAAGAAAAAGGAAAAGAAAAAAAACCCAGAGGGATCCAAGTGTTTCTGGCTTCCGCTTTCACTCCCAGATGTTGCAAAAACAATGCTCTTCCTCTGAATAAAAACCTCCTCTTAGCAAATCCAGAAGCAAGCAGCCTCCGAGTTACATCACACCGTACATGCTTATGTTGTGGTTTTCAGCTGAGACAAGAAAGGAGGGAAGAGGGGGTGGTCTCCGGAGCTTTCTGTAACCAATCGCATCACAGAGCCTGTAAGGCTGGCCAGATCGTTAAGGGAAATTAACTACTTCGAGGGGCTGATGTTAATTTAGTCATTAGAAAAAATTACGATTGCATTATTAATCTGTGTCTTGATTTTAAATTCTTATACCACTTATATTCACGCTAATAATATGAGCATGTTTTCTTCAGATGTTTTATACATAAACCTGTTACATAGAGGTTAACAAAAAAAAAAAAAAACAGACTTCAAGCAATAAATGTTCCCAACTACAATGTTTAATAACATGTCTGCTCTAATTCACTAATGGCAGATTGTCAAAATGTTAAAAGATCAACTGGAATTCTCACCTGCTGAGAACCTCACAGTCAACCGTATAAGGTTAACGCAATTTCTCTACCAGATGTAACACAAGAGTTCCACAAGTTTCAGAACTCAGAAATAAATGCAAAAATTGTGACCCATAAAGAACCCTATTAAATGCTACTAAAATGATTGGGACATAGTTATTCTTTTAGAAATTCTACAGAGCACTTATGGTCAGAAAAGGGAAGGGAAGACTCAGGATGAAATACTCAAGCCCCCAACCTGTCATGTCTCAGAGGTTGCCAACACAGGAGACAGAGCCAATAATATGCCCTGCTGTTACTAGAGATAAACTTGCTCATATACAGACAGCAAATCTCCTAAATATATTGCACCACAGCTACTGATGCCCAAATAATCAAGGAATTAGTGTCAAGAAAAGCTACATGTTGCCTTTTTATATTACCATAATTTATTTTAAAAAAACCTAAACACTTTTTTCTCCGCCAATATCTGGATATTAAACACATGCCAAGACCTTTGTCCATCCTCCAAAACCCTTAAAAAAACCAAGATACCAATCAGCATTAAAATCGTAAATAAAAGAGTCAACTATTGATATTATTAAAAACAGACAACACCACTACTCCCTAAAGGAGGAGGGTTTTTGTTTGTGGTTGTATTTGGTATTTGCTAAGTAATAATGAACTCAAAATTATCCGTGTTAAATTATAATTAATAATTATAATAATTAGTAATTATCCTTTCACCTAAACTTCCTGAAACAAGAAGTCCACAATCTAGTCACCAATTTATCACATTCATCAAAAATTTTACTTGATGTATATTAAGCTCCACCATGTACCCTAAATGTTGTTTATTATCTTTTTCTAACGGCAGAACAAGAAGCTTCCGGAATAAAGAGAAAGAATACCAGATGGAAAGAAAAGTTGAAAGTAGCTCTTGGTGGTAAAGCGAAGTACACATACAAACCTGGGAAGGTGTTTGGATACAAGACCGCCCAGGATGGGTTTCAGTTCCTTCCCAAATATATTTTGCCCCCTTGTGGCCATCTGCAGAAGTGTGCCAAAATAACAGTCAACACTTAAATCTGCCAATCCAGGCATTCTTTATACTCTGCACAATTTTTCTATTTACTGACTTACATCACTAAATAAGTATTTTAAGGTTTAAAGTATTTTTGTAATAGGCATGTTTCTGGGAGGAACAAAGTTTAAACATTGGTTCAAAAAAGTTCTTTATTAGATCAGCTCATTATCACCTGCACATTATCCGTATTTTTTGAAGTTATACTAAATAGGAGAGAAGTACATAAATATAAAGTGTCAGTCTTGGCCCGGCGCCTGTAGCACAGTGGTTATGGTGCCAGCCACATACACTGAGGCTGGCGGGTTCGAGCCCAGTCCAGGGCCAGCTAAACAATGACAACTGCAACAAGAAAATAGCCTGGCATTGTGCCAGGTGCCTGTAGTCCCAGCTACTTGGGAGGCTGAGGGAAGAGAATCGCTTAAGACCAAGAGTTTGAGGTTGCTGTGAGCTGTGATGCCACAGCACTCTACAGAAGGCAACATAGTGAGACTCTGTCTCAAAATAATAAAATAAACTGTCAGTCTTTGTTATTTTACAAAGTCTTAATTTGATTTAAGAGAAGGATCACCAAGGACGGTAGAAAAAAAAAATTAAGAAAATTTTGGTGCCAAAGATGGAATAGTTTACAGTTATAAAATTTAGGCACAAGATGAGTCTTTATGAAGTACAACAAAGCCTCTAATAGGATGTCATATGGAAAAAACATGATTTAAAACATTATGCAAAAAGTAAAGTTATGTAATGTTAAATAAAAAAGTAAAGAATATTGAAGCAAATATACCAGAATGATTATCAGCAATGTTCTGGAGGTAGAGTAGGTGTGCTTTTTAATTTTCTTTGTTTCAAGGTTTCCATATTTTCCTTTGGAGACAGGTTCTTGCTCTGTTACTTCGGCTAAATGTCCAGCAGTGTCATAGGTCACTGTAGCCTCAAACTCCTGGGCTTAAGTGATCCTTGCATCTAAGCCTTTCGATTACCTGGGAGTATAGGCAGGCACCACCACCCTTGACTAATTTCTCTATTTTTTTGTAGAGACAGGATCTCACTCTTGCTTAGGCTGTTCGTAAACTCCTCAAGCATCCTCTCACCTCAGCCTTCCAAAATGCTAGGATTACAGGCATGAGCCACCCCACCCAGACCAATTTTCCTATTTTTTTTTAACAACGATAAGAGCAATTTTTTTTTTTTTTTCGGAAATAGTCTCAAGCTATCACCCTGGATAGAGTGCTATAGCAGCACAGCTCACAGCAACCTCCAACTTCTGGGCTCAAGTGAGTCTCCTGCCTCTGCCTCCTAAGTAGCTGGGACCACAGGTGCCCACCACAACACCCAGCTATTTTTTTGGTTGCAGTCGTCATTGTTGTCTGGTGGGCCCAGGCTGGATTTTAACCCACCAGCTCAGGTGTATATGGTTGGCACCTTAGCCCATTGAGCCCCAGGCACCAAGCCAAAAAAAAAAAAAAAAATTTTTAAGAAGTTTTAATGCCAAAATAGTTTCATAGAAAGCCTACAAAATATGCTGAATTTCCATTAACGACACGGATGAAAAGCAATTAACATGCTAACTGTCGTGTGTATATTTAATTTATGCTAGTTTTGAGCACAGGGCCTTGTGAAGCATATATAACTCTGACTGCCACACTAGGGAGAAAATTTTTTTCCTTTGGGGCCACAGTGTTTTTATTAAGTTAAAAGATGTGTGAATTATATGTTTCACAAGGCTCCAGGCTCAAAACTAGCATGAGTTAAATACAACTCACATGGCAGTTAGTGTGTTTGACCTAATAAAACACTATGGCACCCAGGAAAAAATAATTTCTAGGATGGCAATCAAAGTGTTAAAAGACTATGTAAAGTATATGGTAAGACTTAAAACAACAAAAGGTGATGTTTGGCAGGTCAATTATGTTGTTGCAGTTTGGCCGGGGCCAGGTTCGAACCTGCCTCCCTTGGTATATGGGGCCGGTGCCCTACCCACTAAGTCACAGGCGCTGCCCATATGTTATAATATCACAGTACGTTCAAACAATAGAGATCATAAAGTCTACTGTAGTCTGTGTAGAAATGTGTGTTTTTTTTAATCAGTGATTTAGGAAACAATGACGTTATGATTCTAGATACGACACCATGTGCTGTGTGGGGGTACTTATATGCTAGGAAATGCACTTAAACTAAGACCGACTTGTTTGCTATTAAGATCATAAGGAATCTAGAAGAACATTACAATTTAAACCAGCCTGCTTCTTCTAGAGATTCAGATATCTCTACCCAAGTGATCTTCCTTAGCCCAATACAGAATATTAAGCTTAACATTCACCTCGTTTTCCCTAACACAACATTAACTGCTACATTTTCATTTTACTCTTTGTAATCTTTAATATGATAAGTTCAATTATCTGTTCCAATTGCAGAACATGCAACTCAAGGCCTAATTTTCCCACGGTGTCCTTTTGCTTGGTAGGAGGATATAATTATCAAAAAATTCATACAGATGGCTTGGCACCCATAGCACAGTGGGTATGGCGCCAGCCACATACACTCAGGGTGGCAGGTTCGAACCCACCCTGGGCCAGTTAAATAACAATGACAACTCCAGTAAAAAATAGCCAGGCATTTTTGCAGGTACTCAGCTACTTGGGAGGCTTAGGCAAGAGAATCGCTTAAACCAAAGACTTTGCTGTGAGCCGTGATGCTGCTGCCCTCTACCAAGGGTGATAGTGAGACTCTGTCTCAAAATAAATAAATAAATAAATAAAAATTCATACAGAACAATTAAGAGAAAAGGATTCAACTTCTACCCACCCATAAGATTATATGTAAGTTCTCCAAGAACAGTGACAAGTCTTATTTCTTTGGTCTACAAAAAAAAAAAAAAAAAGAAATCCACCTTAATTTATAAGAAACAGTGCTTTTAATTCACATAGAACGTTTGTTTTTCAAAACGCCCCCCCATCTGTTCACTGTAGATGTTTTAAAAATACATCAAATTACTTTGTACATCATACTGCTTTCCAACTAGCTTTTAAACTTAATTTAAGCTTAATAAACAAGCTTACAGCACCTGCTTTTTAAAATATGAGAGGAAAGTAATAATCATCATCAAGGGACAGTAAAAGACGTCCTCATCTCGCCTCTCACCAAAGGAAACAGTGGCAACATCGGGATCCCCTCATCACAGACATATCCCCTCACCTGGAAAAGAGGCGGCAGAGAAAGCCACCTTGTTTTTCTGTGCTATCTTTCTTAAACTGGTACAGAAGGAGCTGCACATTTTATACTTTCCCCGGCAGCCGACACAGCACCTGAGCAGCTTGTGAAAAACAGTCGGGGAGCTGGGTAAATACAGCTCCGCTGCTTTTGGTATCCCAAAGAACTTTAACGTGCAATAGAACCAAGGTAATAAGAGTATACTGTGGCACGTGGGACAGCTTCCTTATAAACAGTAAGCCGAGCTTTAGTTAGAGGCGATCTCAGCTAGAATCTTGCAGCATCACAACCTTTAAATAAATTAAAACAGCTAGACCCTATGATGATGGTTCTTGACTTTTAGTGGTCTTTCCCTCTTGTTTTCAGGATTTTAAATAATTCAACGTTTTGGACAAGTCTATAATATGCCCTGAGCCTTATTAAAAAAACATGAAAGGCTTGGTGCCCATAGCTCAGTGGTCAGGGTGCTGGCCACATACACTGAGGCTGACAGGTTCAAACCTGGCCCCGGCCTGCTAAACAACAATGACAATTACAACAAAAAATAGCCAGGCATTGTGGCAGGGGCTGCAGTCCCAGCTACTAGGGAGGCTGAGGAAAGAGAATCGCTTGAGCCCAAGAGTTTGAGGTTGCTGTGAGCTGTGACGCCACTGCACTCTACCGAAGGGCGGCATAATAAAACTGTCTCAAAAAAAATAATAATAATAAAAACATAAAAGATTATCATCATCATCCTGACAGCAGAAGTAGCTATTATTTGAGAACCTTTTAGACAACAATTCTGTAATGTCAAAATTATTCTCATATTGGGAATTATTCTCCAAATATTCCTGTATTTCCAAATGAGAGATTTGAGAAGTGGAGACAAATGCTTAGCAAATGACACAAACAGAAAGTGACAGAACCAAGATTTAAACCAACATCCTCTGCCTTAAGAGTTCATTCCTTTTCTGTTCTTCTTCACTGTCTTACGAGATACAGTTTCTTTAAAACGAGTGATTGAAGATTCAACCAAAACAATGATGTAACGTTTTCAATGATTATGTCAGAAAACTTTAAATAAACAACATCTAATGTTGAGCAAGGCATGATGCAGCCAGCATTCTTCTATGAAGCTTCTGGAAAACGATCTGGCCCAGTGACATGGACCAGGCGTATTGAGGCACGGGGTTTGACTTATTGATGCTACTTTTAATCATCTAGCACAAGTAACTTGGCTGCAAGTTCTAACTGTAAAGATGCTCATCACACAGAATCATTTATGAAAGTGATCCAGAAGCATCTCGAACATCCAAGAAGGGGTATGTAGTTGTTAGCACATCTGCTCAATGGGACAGTCGTTATTAGAAGGGGCTGTTATATATGAAGTGACAAAATGAGATACAAGGTTATCTGCATTTTACTTAAAACTTTAAAAACTAAAGTGGTAGGTGTGACATTTAAAGTTTTAAGTGAAAACTAAAGTTTTAAGGGATTTTTAAACTCCTACATGCTAAACTTTGTGAAATTTGGCAAACTGCTATAATCAAAAGTGATTATTTTACTAAAACAAAAAGGATATGAAATTGGTCAATGTTAAGTCTTTGTCACTGTCTGTTGCTTTCAAAACAAAGTAATGAGATCTCAAAGCCATAGTACAATGACTTAAAATTGAAAACTCAGAGGAACACGTTTGTATGTGAAGGGAATGTCTTATCTGAAATATGACTGTTTGATGAATGTAAGTCGGGGTTACTTGCAGTCAGAGAATATCATAGTGGGAGAAACCTTACAGGTCAACCCTTTCAAGGACATGGAGAAGAAAATTAGCATCAAGGGGCTTCAATGATTCACTCAAAGTCACTAGCTGGTTTGTTGTTTTTTTTTTTTGAGACAGAGCCTCAAGCTGTCGCCCTGGGTAGAGAGCCATGACATCACAGCTCACAGTAACCTCCAACTTCTGGGCTCAAGTGATTCTCCTGCCTCTGCCTCCCAAGTAGCTGGGACCACAGGCACCCGCCACAATGCCTGGCTATTTTTTGGTTGCAGCCATCATTGTTGTTTGGTGGGCCCCAGGCTGGATTTGAACCTGCCAGCTCAGGTGTATGTGACTGGAGCCCTAGTCACGTGAGCCACAGGTGCCGAGTCCTTTTTTTTTTTTGAGACACTCTCACTATGTTGCCCTGGGTAGAGTGCCACAGCATCATAGCTCACAGCAACCTCAAATTCTTGGGCTCAAAGCAATCCCCTTGCTTCAGCCTCCCTGATAGCTGGGACTACAGAAGCACCTGCCACAACATCCTGCCATTTTTTAGAGACAGGAGTCTCGCTCTTGCTCAGGCAGGTCTCAAACTCCTGAGCTCAAGCAATTCACACGCTTCAGCCTCCCGGAGTGCAAGGATTACAGGTGTGAGCCACCACACGTGGCTAGTCACTGGCTGTTTAGACAACATCTCTTAGCATCAAAGCTGTCCCTCCAAAAACTAACACACAGCAATTTTTCCCTATTGGTCTCATCACAATACCAGCTTAGTCTTAGATCATGGTAACAACTAACCACGAGATCCTCCCAGGATCCTGATTCAAAAGTCATGTTTATGGTTTTGGGAAAACACATGGATAGATCCACCCATCTACATTAAACTGCAATGTTAATCCTTTTAAAATACATTCTTTTCCACTCCAAATATTAGAGCATTAATTAACGTTAAGAGTGTCAGTGATGGCTCAGCGCCTGTGGAACAGCAGGCTAAGGCACCAGCCTCGTACACCTGAGCTGGCAGGTTCGAATCCAGCCCAGGCCTGCCAAACAACAATGACAGCTGCAACCAAAAAAAAAAAAAAAAAAAAAAAATGGCCGGGTGTTGTAGTGTGGGCCTGTAGTTCCAGCTACTTGGAAGGCAGAGGCAGGAGACTCGCTTGAGCCCAGGAATTGGAGGTTGCTGTGAGCTGTGATGCCACAGCACCTTATCCAGGGTAATAGCATGAGGCTCTGTCAAAAAAAAAAAAGAGTGTCAGTGATTACTCAGAAACAGGTGTTTTGGAACTCGGCCAGACCTGCCATTTTTGCTCCATGGTTAAAGGCTTTGCCAGACAAGCCCAGAGGATGGGTATTTTCCATTTCTTTTCTCTCCTAATCAGGAGTTAATCTGCCATTCTGAAAACATGACCCATCAAGGGTCAATGATGAGCTTTGGAAACGAGGCATGAGGTCAGTCCGACAACATGAATGAGGGAAAATGCCCAACGCTGCGGCCTTTCTCTGTATTTGAGAAAGGAGGGCATATACTGAGCATTGCTATCTACTATTCCTAGAAGGGGAATACACTTTACCATACTTCACATGATCCACAACTTGAGATGTGAATTCAGACTGCCTTTCTGAGTTTCGTATTTAGATTATTTAGATTAAAATAGGCATTTAAAAAAATTCTTTTTCTTTTTTTTTTTTTTTTTTTTTGTTTTTGGCCAAGGACAGGTTTGAACCCGCCACTTCTGGTATATGGAGCTGGTGCCTTACTCCTTTGAGCCACAGGCACTGCTCTATTATTTTTCTTTTTTTTAGAGACAGAGTCTCACTCTGTCATCCTCAGTGGAGTGCCGTGCCATCATAGCTCACAGCAACCTCCAACTCCTAGGCTTTGGCGATTCTCTTGCCTCAGCCTCCCCTGTGGCTGGGACTACAGGTGCCTAGCTAAATAGGCCTATTTAAATAAACATTTATTCAATCAGCTATTAATATAACTACTCTGGTTTCTTCTGATTAGTATTTGCATGCTATATATGTTTTCCTTTCCTTTCCCTTTAATATATCTTTAACTTTATACAGCATTTGAAGTGGATTTTTTTTTTTTTTTGGAGACAGAGCCTCAAGCTGTCACCCTGGATAGAGTGCCGTGGCAACACAGCTCACAGCAACCTCCAATTCCTGGGCTCAAGCGAGTCTCCTGCCTCCGCCTCCCAAGTAGCTGGGACCACAGGTGCCCGCCACAACGCCCGGCCATTTTTTGGTTGCAGCCGTCGTTGTTGTTTGGCGGGCCAGGCTGGATTTGAACCCGCCAGCTCAGGTATACATGGCTAGCGCCTTAGCTCATTGAGCCACAGGCGCTGAGCCTAAAGATGGAATCTTTTTCTCATCCAAATAGACCTCTGAGTTCTGTCCACAAACTCTCTCAAGGTTCTGTGGAAGCCCTTTCCCCTGGGAGCTTTCATAGGGACTCAAAGCATCTTCCCAAGTGAATTCAGCCACCTCATGCACAGGGACAGAACCTGCATTCCTCCTCAAGGCTTACCCTCCCCCAACCCTCCATCTACTTTTCCTCCCTATGGGAACTGGTGTCAGTCATCAAACTTTTTTTTTCTATTAAATCATAGCTGTGTACATTAATGAAATCATGGGGTATAATGTGCTGGCTTCATATACAATCTGAAATAGTTTCATCAAACTGGTTAACATAGCCTTCATGGCATTTTCTTAGTAATTGTGTTAAGACATTCATATTCCACATTTAGTAAGTTTCGCCTGTACCTTTCCAAGACGCACCTTAGCAGTCATCAAACTTTAACAGAGGAGGCTATGAGTGGAAATAGCAACAATTGTATCAGAAGTCAGATGTTGCTTTGGCTAGCAGACTTTTTTTTTTTTTTTTTTTGGCTGAAAATCAAAGGAAGAGTAAATTTATTTTATGTTTCACATTTACTGCTCAGATACCCAGCCAAGATTAAAATGTTTACACATAGAGAAATTAAATGTCTCATTCAACACCAATATTCAACCCAATGTTCTTCATGTCAGCCACTTGTTTACCCAACGAAATATGTTGTCATCTAAATCTCTCAATACCGCAGAATATCATGTGGCTAAGTGATTTGCTCAGAAGAAAACTAATCCATTTCAGTGATTGCAGTACATTTTTTTCTCAATTAATCAAAAAATGTAAGATTTAAAAATAAAGACAAACAATGACTTTACCATATTGAACAACCAAATCAAAAATAAAAACTCAGATCTTTTAAGTGTAATAAAGTGTAAACTTATATTTTTCATTCTCTCAGTGCCCCTCCTCCATACAATAATGTTTTTACTTGTTCTAAACATTATTTTATTTTATCCATCTTCCATTTAGAAGTAGGATGCTGCTGGAAGGATTAAATGCAATAGTGCCAATAAGATGAATTGGTTGATAAACATAGTAAGTATTAAAAAATAATGAATTGTCCTTTCTCCAAATAATCTGGAACATTAAGTTCTAGAAATAAGGGGAGAAACCAAAAGAAAACATAAAGCTGGAAAATATGCACAAATCTCGAGTATCTTCTCAGCCTCTCCCCACTATATCGTTCTTTCTTCATCTTGGTTTGGACCACACCCTTGCAAGGTTGCCACTTACATTCTTGAGTTTGGTAAAATAAACACTGTACAGGACTTTTGTTGTTGTTTTTGAGACAGAGTGGCTAACAGACTTTTACTCCAGCCTCTTAGCAGCCCTGGGCAAGATATGACGTGTTGATTTTGTCAACTCAGTTTGGACACCACTCAATCCAGCCCAGGGTGCAGGCATTTCAATCCCAGCATGCCCTCAGGGGGCACAGTGCTACAGTCCCAGTGGCCTTGGCAAATCTTTGTTTCCTTGAGCCTGTTTCTGAGGCAAATATGCCCTTTCTTACTCAAAAAGCTATCGAGAGGATGAAATGAGATTCATATGTAAAAGTATAGTGCGGAGTACTTCACAGATGTAAACCATTGTCTTACTATTACTCCCTTCCCGCTTCCCCTTTGTGAAACTGACAGCACAAAAATTTACCCTCTCTGCTCTAGAAAATATTAAGCCTTATGAATATTTGCCTTCTTCAAGTAATTCCATTGGGAGTTTGGATTGCAGTGAAAGCTACAGAATCCATTCAGGGAATATGTTAAATATTTAGTTACTCAATAATTATTTATCGAGGCCAGACTTGAGCAAAACACTTTACTAGTTGAATTTATAAATACAAAATTTTCTTAAAATGTTTGAATGCATAATTTTGTAGGAATTAGTTATGCCACCATCACCCCCATAATTATATATTTGTAATGTATTTGTGTATTTCAGAAAGGGAATCCCTACTACATGGACACGGATTTGCAACAAATCATAATTCCCACACAGAAAGGAGTTGGAAAAACTGTATCAAATTCTTAAACCATGGTAATCCAAACACTTGACTAAATAGTCATAGCTATACCACAAAGGCCAATAGGTTTCCCCAAACTTAACATATTTTAATATTTCCTTGTCTTAATTTGTCATTGTTTGACAAAGTCAAACAAAGTCAAGTCATTTGACAGTGACTTAAAAAGTCATTGTTTGTTGATCAGTTGACGATTCTTTTATCTTTCTTTTCCTTAGCTGTAGATCTTATAGGGCAAAACAAAATGAAACTGAGTTTTCTTGAGAAGTGAGGAAGATATAGTACATGGAAATATTTTTTTAAATCTGAAATAATCCCCTCCTTCAACAATAGTAGAAATAAAGTACATGTATGTACATGTGTTTGAAAATCTATCATGTGTACAAGGTGTGACAAGTAACTTCGTGAACTCATTCTAGGAAAAGTGCTCCCCTTCTCGTTGCTGAATATCACTACAATCGCCATTAAAATACTCCCCTTGGCCATCTGAAGATTCCCCTTGGCCACTTGGTAATGTGATATTCAGCAATAAGGTGTTTAGTACTTTTTCTAGGATGAGTTCGCAAACTTAGACCTTGTACAATGACAGCACTGATGGCCATTCCAGAAAAATAGTTCCAAAATAGCTTTGAAGGGGGGACTAAGTCCCTGGAGTGGTGCAGAGCTGCCCAAGGGGAGGACTTCCAGGATGACCACAGTGATATTCAACAACAAGGTGTGTGGGACTTTTGCTAGGATGAGTTCAGGAACTCTCATTTTTCTTCTAGGATGAGTTCAGGAACTCTCATTTTTTTTCTAGGTATTTTTCTACAATGAGTTCATTAATTGTTCCACCTTGTATGTTTATATTCCTTCTTAGAGAAAAATATATTTACGTATACAGAAAAAAACTGGAAAAAAATGCACTAAATATTGAGTCAAATGTGATTATCCTGATCACTTTCTTTTTCAGTACGTATATTTTCTGCATTTGTCTTTTCTTACATTGAGCATAAGTCACTTGCTCAAGCAGAATAAAGTAAATAATTTTTAAAAGGTGTTCCAAGGAAAAACCAGAAATACTTCTAAGAAAATAAATGAAGTTCAAAGTTCATAAACCTGCTTAGCCTGTGGCACCTTTTGAAACACCAGGTCCATGAAACAGCCATGATTCCAGAAGCATCCACAAAGTCTGAAAGTCAACTCAAGGCCTTTTGATTGCCCAGTGTGAGACACTCAAAGGCCCTCTTGATCCCAAGGGCAAGTCCAGATCAGGAGCAAAGGTCTTGGGTGGACATAAAAGGAAACTTTTCAGGTCAGGGAGGAAGGAAATAAAGTCTTCCCCACACGAGAATTTCTTTCTGGGCCTTCTTTCACAGGCTCCGAGAACCCACACGGGCCCTGCTCCTTTGTAGAGAGAGAGCCCAGAATCTCTTTCCCTTGTGGCTATGAGTTTGGGGGACTGGGCCTCCACAACCGATGCTCAGGGCCAAGGCAGCCCAGCGTACAGCCCCAGCACCCAGGCATGGCCCCCCACGGTTCTGGCTCACTTGTCTCCTTTTTCTAGATTCTCCCTTTCTAGATTGCTCTTCCCTAGCCACAAGAACCCCAGGTTAAGAATGATAGATGCCAAAGGTAAATGTAGGCTCAGGTCTCTTAGAAAAAGGGAAAGAATCCCTCTGTTTGATGTTAGGTCCAGGGCTAACCTGCCTCTAGCCCTACAGGATAATTAATTTTCTAGGCAGTTCCACCACACTTATAATCAAAGCCTCAGTTTTACAGTATAATTTTGCTTTACTTTGTCCTCTGCACGTGCGATTTTTTTTTCTAACAGGAATCTGGTGTTCATAGACGACAGAACACTCAGAATGCTGTATTCAGGGCCAGCGTTTCCCCCTCAATCCCTTCTCATTTATCTTACCCTTTCTTGGTGAACTCCCTGGTGGCCTCCCACTTTAATACTGTCGGCACAGAGTTGGGCTGAAGGTCAACATTAATCTGTTTAAATTAAGAATATGAAAACTAAGTTGGCAATAATTTTCTTAGTGGCAACATCACTGTGCTCTCCTTTTCCTGACGGAAGATAATTGGGAATCTGACAAAACGATTAAAATTGACCTATTCTTGCTAATAGATGTTGAATCTATTCTGCTCTTGAATTTCATGAAGTACTAAGAGGTCAGATTTTGCCATGACAGGAAAAAAAAAGTACTCAAAGCTATAGAAAATGAGAATTTGGCTTCCGATGAATATTTTTTCCCATAACAGGACAATGCTACAGAATGGATTCTTAGAGCAACTGTCCTTTTCTTTGAGTAATTTATTACCATGGAGTAGCTTAACTCTTTTCCATGAATTCCAATTTATTTTGATGGAGTCTTGTTTTTAATTAAAAATTAATCTTTTCTCTAATAACACCAAAAAAGATTTTGCCATGACAGTCTAACTTTCAGATGGATGAATTCCCTTGTGACAGTAATATCATCACTGCATGCAACTTCAGCTGCCCACCTCAACCCTGTGACCTTGCCAGCTCTGCGGTGGTTCCTCTTTGTCTGCCATTAATTTCTCTGAACAGTGTTTACATTTCTTGAAAGGAGCAGTTAATCATTTAAATGACCATCTTCCCAACCAACAACTAAATGAGAGTCATTGTTTCTTTAACTTTCTAGTTATCTGCTCAAATGCATTACACTATGTCAAATTCCACAATCCTGGGTAATAATGCCTTCGTGGTTCTAATTTGAGTTTTCTTTCTAATTTCGAACATTCAGGATACCATCTTCTTTTACTGCACGAGAAAGGAGTGTCCCTGTCACATACCGGAAAAAAAAAATGCTTTTTTGGTTGTTGGCCCTCCTCATCCTCTGTGGTTTTCTGTGGACTTATAAAGGACAACTAAAGATTACAGACATCACTGATAAGTACATCTTTATCACTGGTTGTGACACGGGCTTTGGAAACTTGGCAGCCAGGACTTTTGATAAAAAGGGATTTCATGTGATTGCTGCCTGCCTGACCGAAGCAGGATCAACAGCTTTAAAGGCAGAAACCTCAGAGAGACTCCACACAGTGCTTCTGGATATAACCGATGCAGAGAAGGTCAAGAGGACCGCCCAGTGGGTGAAGGACCAAGTTGGGGAAAAAGGTGAAAGATGTGGGAGTGGGGAAGATGGGAGCTGGGAGAGGACCAATAGGGAAATAACTGAAGCTAAACATGGGGAGGGGGAAAAGCCTCCTAAATACCAGCTGTGTGCTTCTCTAATCTTAGGATAGCTTCTGAGTAGTCCCAAGTTGCAAGCTGTCTGTGTACATGAGAAGAACAGCCCAGTTGTCCTCACTCTTAAGTCCCATGGATGAATTTAGAGCTAAGATGCAAGTATTGACTTTCTCCAGACTTTTCTCATAGCATGCCACTGCAGCCACAAACACTGCAAATAACCTGAAACTAAAACTTACAGAGAATATGAAGGCAAAGACCAAAACACCATCTGGTTACCTGGGACCTACTCTCACTGCAAAATGGTTCTAGAGCTCACACATTTTCAATGGGCAAGGTAGAAAATGGCCTTAGAATTTAAGTATCCAGGTCACAGCAGAGCAGTAAGCCATTGGATGGTCATTCTGCAACAGATTCTGCTGCGATCTGAATACCAACGACCTCAGATTACATTCTGAACTACATTTGTATTGGCTTTGAATAAAGTTCAAAATATTTTCATAGATTAAGATACCAGGGTCTACAATGGAAAAAGCAAATGTGCATGATTTTTCTCTACTATATCTTTGTCATGTATTCAAGAGTCTGAAGCTCAAAAGCAATGATTTGATAAAGCTCCAGACAATTTTTAATGTTTGAATTCCAAACACCTTTAACAATAATGAATGTTTCCCATGATAAAACACACCAGAATTTTTTTTTTTTGCAGTTTTTGGTCAGGGCTAGGTTTGAACCCGCCACCTCTGGTATACGGAGTCGGCGCCCTACTCCTTTAAGCCACAGGCACCACCCCACACCAGAATTTTTTTACCAAAATTAAACATAAAGTACATTGATAATCACTTTGTCCATACAGAACAGTTTGTAAGTATTCTCTGGTCTTGCTATCAAGCAGGGTAGGGAAAACAGGTAAATTTACTCTACATATGAGATTAAAAAGTAAAAAGATCCGCTTAGAGACTATCCGTGTTTGATATTTCCAACCAGCAGTAGAATAACAGTGAGACCTTCAGCTACCTCAGCACAGCCTCCCGCTCTCTCTGCTCTAATTCCTCCAACTGCCGAGTGTTTCAAAGCAGGAATATGAATACCGGGAGGAAAAAGCACCGCCTTGTAAGGCACAGGTTGCGTTTTCTTCAAAGATGCCAAGTAAGTACCACGTTTCACCACAGCTCCTGTCCTTCTTCTCTGTTCTAGGTCTCTGGGGGCTGATCAATAATGCTGGTGTTCTCGGAGTGCTAGCACCCACAGACTGGCTGACAGTGGAGGACTACAGAGAACCCATTGAGGTGAACCTGTTTGGACTCATCAGTGTGACATTAAATATGCTTCCCTTGGTCAAAAAAGCTCGAGGGAGGGTTATCAATGTCTCCAGTATTGGAGGTCGGCTTGCATTTGCTGGAGGAGGCTATACCCCATCCAAATATGCAGTGGAAGGCTTCAATGACAGCTTAAGGTAAAGAAAATGAATTGACTCATCAGAAAATAATAGCTGCCCACATTTATTGAATGCATATGTACTAGACACTAGTTAGTACTTTATTTCTAATTTATAGACGGTACCACTGAAACGAAGAGAAATTAAGTAACTTGCCTAAGGTCATCCAGCTGGTAAATGATAGAAACAGAGATTTGAACCCAGGTCTCTCTAACTTTTTTCCTACTTTTCGTACTAATGAGTGATGCTGAGGGTGGCAGTGAATTTATATTCAACCTTTCAACGCACCAAATGAGGAATCCAACAGAGAGGCTCCATCAGAGTAGGTTTCTCTACTGGTGTCATGTCAGCTGCACACACAATCTTGTCATCTTATTTAAACCTTCAACAGAAAAATGTCAGTAATTCAATAGCTGCTTCCTGCGTTCTGTGCGTGTTTCACAGCCTCATTCAATAAGAGATGGGAGGAATGTAGTTAATCCATCTTACCTGGAACCAGAACTCATGACTGCCAGTTCAAAGCTTCTAAGTGACAAGTGGTTCTCTCAGTCAAGGTTCTAGTAGGACATAGTGGCACATTAAAATTGGGTAAAGGAAATAGGGTTCGTTTAAAAGACTATTCAGAAACATGTGGGAGATGTCTAGGGAAATCCCAAAGGCTAGTGGAGAACTGAGGCACTAATGACAGCAGAGGCCTTTCCATTCCCAGGACTGAAGTGACCGAAGAGGCAGGACAGTCTCCAGAACCTACAGATAGGCTGTCGCCTTAGTTGAGGGTGACCAATGACTCACGAGGGTTCAATATGATTTTTTTACTTTGCCGTGCGGAGAAAATGAGACACCTTCAGTAGGAGTCGCACCTCAAATTTTGAATGTTGATCTTTTTCTGGCCAGTGTGGATACCACAAGAAAACTAGCCTGACTCCTCCCTTTTTTCCTCCTGGTCTCCCACCAGCACTTCCAGTCGACTATACCCAACAGAAGCAGAGCACCGTTAGTGCAGCTCACCTCCCTCCCAGGACGTGTGGCAGGCAGAGAGGGTGTTGCAGCCCACAGAGCCTCTGGCTAGGAGGAGCGAGAGTTATAAGAAATACCTGTATAGCTCAATAAGGGCACACCTGGGTGGAAAGGGCATAGAGAGGGATTTAGCTCTCCTACAAGCATGAGAGCTCGCGAGATGAGAGCAGTGGAGGATTGGCAGTCTCTACACCTGTGGTGCAGAGCGGCACGAGATCAGCCTTGTACTAGGTTAGAGGAGAAGGCAGTCAAGGAGCATGCGCATTCTGTCACGGACCCGCTTACTCTGCCTCTGTCTCCTCTCCTGCCTGCAGAGCGCCAGCACCACGTCTCTCTGCTGAAGGTCACCAAGCTCTGCTAAAGACTAAGATCTGTCTTTCTAAGAAGACTGCTTTACTCTGTCTAAGACACTCTTTCTCTCCTGCTGAAGTAGATCGTCCTCAGGCCCCTAAGAGAACTGTACCTGAGCAAGGTAACTTAGTGGTCCGTGCTGGGAACCTAGTTAAGCCAGGCCAACACCTGGCCAGTCCTGGGCCCTGACAAAGTGGTGTCAGAAGTGACATGTGACAAGAGTGGAAAAAGGGACTGGAGATGCAAGTGGAGACATTCCTCTGAGAGTGTCTCCACTTGCATCTGGGAGAAGAACAAAACCTTAGATGTGCTCTTTCATCCATTTACATTTTCCACTAGTATTCGTTGAGGGAATATGTTAGAGCTTATGATCTACAATCTGGATCTAGGTTGGCCTTACTAATGAAAGGTTTGATAGTTCCTCTGAGATTGATAAAGATGGAACAACGCCATGTCATCATTTGAGCAGATTGCTAAATTTGATTCTCCTAGGAAATAAATGCAATAACACATATTGGAACAAAGCTTCCGAACCCTGAGCATGTGACTCACCTGGGGATCTCATTAAAAGGCAGATTTTCATTGAGTTGGTCTGGGGTGGGGTCTGAGACTCTGCATTTCTAACCAGCTCCTGGGTACTGCCTATGGTTCAGAGCTTACGCTTGGAGTCGCAGGGTCACAGAGAGCATCTGTTAGACTCCATGACTGACCTTTGGTTCCACTCTACAAGCAGCAGTATCCTAATAAGATTTAGCATAGGTACTTAGACATTTACCTATGTACACACTTTTAAAAGAGATTGCAACAAAGAGTTTGTGAGATTTGCAATGCAGCTATATCATGCCTAAAAATAATCAAGAGTGTTTATTTCTTTATGAATCATGGAACTACTATTTGGAATTATGCATATAGACCACAATCCTACAGATTGGCAGCTGGTAAGTCCAGAATTTTTCTAGGAAAGTTTAAAGGCAGCAGTTAGTTTGTGAGTATTGGGGTTTCTTAAAGCTATATTTGCTCGTAAGCATAATGAGTTCATACGAGTTTTACTTACCTGGTAAGCTTAGCTGGAGGTTAAAGTCACTTGTCCCCAGATTGTTGTTATTTTCATGAGCAGGTGAGGAGACAAGTTATCCCAAACACCCTCTTGGCACCACTACTTCCAAGATCCAAAGGAGATCAGACAACAAGTAAATAAAATATGATAAGCTAAAAAATAATCTTTTTTATTTTAATGCAAGTAACATACCTTTTGAAATCTTTTAAGGTGAAGCTAATTTGCATTTTAGTAAAATACATTTCAAGCTACACAATAGTTGCCTTACTAGAAAGCAGAATGTAAGTTAAATAACAGTTTAAGTTCACTAACAGAGCTTTTAAAAACATCTTATACAGAAGGCATCTATAAAATGAATAATTACTTCTTTATATATTCCTGGTAGAAATATAGATTAAATTTAGGAAATGATTATTCATACTGATCTGCAATATGGATAGTTCCTGACTCACAATGGTTCAATATAATGTTTTTTTTTTTCTTTTGCGGTGTTGGCCGGGGCTGGGCTTGAACCCACCACCTCCGGCATATGGGGCCGGCGCCCTACTCCTTTGAGTCACAGGCGCCGCCCTTCAATATGATATTTTACTTTGCAATGGTGAGACAATGAGACACCTTCAATAGGAGTCGCACCTCAAATTTTGAATTTTGATCTTTTTCTGGGCTAGCGATTTGCAGCCACAAACCGTAGCTCCCAGGTGGCCATGAGATCACTCTAAGATATGTTATGTTGCCAGATAACTTTGCCCAGCTGTAGGCTAAAGTAAATGTACTGAGTATGTTTAAGGCTAATGTAAGTTTTCTGGACGCTATGACGTTCAGTAGGTTAGATGTATAAAATGCACTTTTGACGCATAATATGCTCAACTTTTGATGGGTCCATCAGGATGTAAACCCATCCAAGGTCAAGGAGCATCTGCTCATTGGTTTGCTTTAAAGAAAAGGGTACTGTGATTCCTCCAAACCTTGACACCCAGTAAATGAGCAGATGTTTAGTTTTTTGCAGCAACATGATGAAAAAACTTGTTCAGCAACATAGGGAACAGGTAAGTCACATCCAGGATTGTCACACTGTGTCTTTCAGCGTATCATCTGTGCTGCAATCTCCTTACATTGCTAGAATGGGGGTTGACGTGTCCATCCAGGCCAGTCATTAGTTCATTTCACTATAAGGTATTTTAGATACTGAGAAGAAACCTAGCCTTAACCTGAATGCTCATCGGGTTAACAAGAGGGCGTAGGGAGAAGAGCACTGGCCTGGGGGTGGGTTCTCCTTAGATTCCTTCTCTGTCCTGCCATTTACCAGCCCTCACCACACCACCCTGGACTTCAATTTCTTCATCTGCAAAGTGAGAGGTTAAAAGAGGATACTTCTTTCCAATGCACTCAATTCTGTGATTCCATGAAAAGATTCATGAGAAAAAATAGTTACCAAATACTGTGGCAAACATTCTCTCAAAAAAACCTGGATTAAACGTCTTCAATGGGTTCTTTTCACAGACGGGACATGAAAGCTTTTGGTGTGCACGTCTCATGCATCGAACCAGGATTGTTCGGAACAGCATTGTCAGATCCAATAAAGACAACTGAAAAAAAACTCGCCATTTGGAAGCATCTGTCTCCAGACATTAAACAGCAATATGGAGAAGATTATATTGAAAAAAGTGAGTTTCTGGGTGGATCCAGTATCTTCTGGATTCATTGGTCTAAGCAGCATAAGGGATTTTCAAACATAAATGAAAAACCAGAGTTCCTAAAGCAATATACCAGTGGGGATCTTAAATATGGGTCTGGGATCTCTATTAATTTTAGCATCACCTCTTGCTTCTCTGGGAGTTTATAAACATTTACTGAACATTTTCTAGGTACCAAGCTCTTTGCTAATGAATTATATCATTTACTCCTCAAAAGCTGAGTACTGAGCAGACGCTTGGAAAGGGCAAGTGTCCTACGTAAGGTCATATAGCCCTTCTTGGCTATGCCAGGACCTGAACAGGCAGGCTGGCTTTGGAACCCAGTCTTCATCTCTGCACATACCTCCTATTGTTGTTAAGCACCAACTGCTCACTCAGCATTGTTCGAATACCTATGGAAGTTAAAAAAGGGAACCAGGAGTTAGGGTTCACACCTGTAATCTCAGCACTTTGGGAGGCTAGAGTGGGAAGATTGCTTGAGGTCAGGATTTTGAGACCAGACTGGGCAACAAAGCAGGACTCCCATCTCTTAAAAGGTAAGGAAAATTTAGCTGGGTGTAGTGGCACACACCTGTAGTCTTAGCAGCTGAGGCTGCTGAGGCAGGAGGATCACTGGACCCCAGGAGTTCGAGGCTGCATTAAACTATGATCATGCCCAGCACACCAGCCTGGATGACATAGCAGAACCTTCCCTCTTAAAAAAGAAAAAAGAGAGAGCAAGAAGATGATTCAGTCTCTGACTCTTAAGTAGTTTACAATATAATTGACAACAAAAAGTAACCAAGGGAGACTGTGAAACACACAAGAAAAGGGATAAAGCCATTGTCCCAGGAGAGGTGCTAGACGCT
Source organism: Arctocebus calabarensis (assembly GCA_963573935.1). Lineage (NCBI taxonomy): Eukaryota > Metazoa > Chordata > Mammalia > Primates > Lorisidae > Arctocebus > Arctocebus calabarensis. The sequence goes on from CAUYON010017479.1 coordinate 37,943, forward strand.
GTGTCTGTAATTGCCCAATGAATTCAGACCAGGGAAAGGGCATTGCTGGCCAAGAAGCCCCTACTGGAACAGATCAGGGAGGACAGGGAGAATTTATTTGGGTGGAAATTTTCTGGAGCAGGATTCCTTGGAGGGGAAGATGGAAGGAGAGGTAACACAAATTAAGAGATTGAGTCAAGGATGGAAGAATAGCAGCAAAGGTTACATAATGATGACTAGCATGTAGTCAACATTTACTAGGTACTTGTCACTATTCTAAGTGCTTTACATGGACCCTTTCATTTAAAATCTCAAATATACTCCATGAAATAGAAACTATTATCATCTTCATTTTATAGAAATGGATGCATAGAAAAAGAACTGACCTGAAAGTGCACAGCTAATGAGTAGAAGAGCTAAATTTGGACCCAGGCAGCCTAACTGCCATTTATTCGTGACCATTGCAGTTCAGTGTGGACAAACATTAAGGACTTGGGTCAAACTTCCTGTATCGGGGCTGTCCATACACTGCAAACTTCCTTGCTGTATTAAAGTTTACTTAATATTCCTTAAACACTTAATGAATGCCTGCTTTGAGTTGAGCAGTGTCCCACCTAACCGTGTGTCACTCTGTCCCTCCAAACTGTGATCTTGCCTCATCACCAGTAGACTTGATAAGATGGTCAACTATGGCAAGGTTCAAGGTCAGGAGTTTTCAAGGTAGAGCTAAGAGCTGAATCAGATCCACCTGGGGAGATTTTTTAAATGACTGACTCACCATTGCTACTCCAAACACACACACATATATCTCAGCTAAAATGCTAAAATGTCTGGTTTGACAAATCTCTTATTGCTGACATATTAGTGTCGATTTAGAACCATAGCCTTTAAATGTCCTAATTCCCATTAACTCTGTAGGTTCTATTTTGGTTCTAAGACTGAATGTAACCCTTGAGACTTAATACTTCAGAAACAAAATTCCTCATTTAAAAGAGCTTTCTCTGTTTGATATTGACATTGGCACTTTTTAAATGTCCGTGATTATATTATCCACTTCCATCTCAAATTATTTTTGAGTTGGTCCCTGGTTCAGAAATACCAAAAGGCACGGAGGTCCACTTTTATGCTGATTATTCCTATTAGAGTTTTCTAAGTCAGCAGGTGGAGAGCCACCAAATTCTCAGTCTCAACGTCGACTACAAATTTGAGGTCGCCTTTTCTCCAGTTCCCAGACTGGGGGTAGTAGGAGCTTAAAATAGTCAAAAAGACTTACTAGGTTCTTTGAACAACTTATAGGGCAATGGGTCCTGAAAAATGAAAATTATAGATTTTCCCTTAAGAAGACATAACCCAGGTATGTTTTAAGAGTATATGCAGGCTCAGCGCCTGTGGTTCAAGCAGCTAGGGCACCAGCCACATACAGCCTGGGCCCACCAAACAACAACGATGGCTGCAACCAAAAAATAGCTGGGCAGGCACCTATAATCCCAGCTATTTGGGAGGCGGAGGCAGGAGACTCACTTGAGCCCGGGAGTTGGAGGTGGCTGTGAGCTGTGATGCCACAGTACTCTACCCAGGATGACAGCTTGAGGCTGTCTCAAAAAAAAAAAAAAAAAAGAGTATGTGCAGGTCATATGGTATTTCCACTTTGAGTATGGGGAGAACATCCATACTGTTTTCCACAATAGCTACAGTAATTTACAGTCCCATCAACAGTTGTGCACATCCTGGTCAACACTTGTTATCTTTTGTCTTTTTGGTCATAGCCTTCCTAACAGGTGGAAGGTGATGATATCTCATTGTAGTTTCAATTTGTGTGTCCCTGATGGCTAATGATGTTGCACATTTTTTTCATATACTTGTTGGTCATTTGTATGTCTTCTTTTGAGAAAAGTCTATTCAGACCTTTTTCCACTTTTTAATCAGGTTATGTACTTTCTTGCCAATGAGTTGAGTACCTTATATATTATGGGTATTAACCTCTTACCAGAGAATAGCTTACAAATGTTTTCTCTCATTCCACATATTGTGTCTTCACTCTTTTAAACTGTCTCCTTTGCTGTGCAGAAGCTTTTCAGTTTGATGTAATCCTGCTTTGTCTATTTGTGCTTTTGTCGGTCATATCCAAAAAATTACTGCCTAGACCAATATTCAGAAGTTTTTCCGCCATGTTTTCATCTAGTAGTTTTATACTTTTAGGCCTTCTTTGGAAGTCTTAAATTCATTTTAAGTTGATTTTTATATATGTTATGAAATAAAAGTCCAATTTCTTTCTTCTGCATGTGGACATCCAATTTTCCCAATGGCATTTTATTGAAGAGGCTGTGGTCATAAACCATTAACAAACCCTTATAAAACACCTCTTCTCTAAAGATGTCTCAGCTCGTTATGCAATCATTTTATCTGCGGCACAACTGAGATACTTCAAGCTGCCTGAGTCAGAGCATTGGGGGGTGATTCTCTTTTTATTCATAGAACAGTAGAGGCCTATGTGATATGAGTGCATGCTCACATCCACACACCTGCACAAGCTCACATGCATACCCACATTTTCTACAAACAAATAATGCCCTGACACAAATTGGAAATAAAACCCATAACTTCCCAGAGTCAGGAGCTTCACAGGCTTATGAAATATCTTTTTCTCTACTTCTTTTAAAGCAGTACTTCTCAAATTTTGGACCAGTGGCATCACCAGCATCTGGATACTGATTAGAAATGCAAATAAGTAGGCCCCGCCTCACACCCACTGAGTCAGAAACTGGAGGCAGAGCCCAGCAATCTGAGTTTTAACAAGCTCTTTAGGAGAGTCTGTTGACTGCCCGAGCTGGAGAGCCACTGGTCTAAAGAAAGTGCTGCTACATCCTTTTCTGAGAAAGACAGAAAATCATCACAAGGGGCCTTAATTATAATATCAAATTAAAAATAAATTCTCTCATATACACCCTCCCCTTTGCACTCTAGTCCCCCACTCTGCTTTTCTCCTTTCTCTAAAGAGTAAAAGTGCTTTTGTCTCTTTTTACAGGTCTAGACAAACTGAAAGGCACTACGTCTTTTGTGAACATGGACCTCTCTCTGGTGGTAGAGTGCATGGACCATGCTCTGACAAGTGTCTTCCCTAAGACTCATTATGCTGCTGGAAAAGATGCCAAGGCTTTCTGGATACCTCTGTCGCACATGCCAGCAGTTTTGCAAGACTTTTTATTGTTGAAACAGAAAGTGGAGCTGGCTGATCCCAAGGCAGTGTGATTCAGCTGACCACAAATGTATTCCTCAGGCTGTGAGATTGGCCGATTTCAAGAACACATCTCCTTTTTAATTTCAGTCCTTACCTAATCCAACCTGGACTCATTTAGACCATTCTTCTTTTGATAAAAGAAGAGGTTCCGATCATCACTGGTGATGTCTCAGGGTCCCTTCTCAAATATGCTTTGGAAAGAAGAGCCAGGATGAACAATATCACATCGGCAAGTCCCACCCACTATTTAGGTTTTGCCTGCTTGATATGATGTAAGGAAAATTGAAAGATTTCCTCATCCAAAATTATCTTCTCCATTGCCTGCCTCATGCTTATAGTCCCCAGTATGTAAAGTACTCCTGGATGTTGAACATTGTCCCTTATTGAGAAAAGAGATAAAAAGAATATTGTCAGAGGTAGATTAGACATGTTCTGTTATCTTGCTGAGAATAAGACTCCAAAGGACTGGAGCTTTGTTCTATGGAAATTGAGGTCTTGCTATATTGCCCGGGCTGTTCTCAAACTCCTGTCCCCAAGTGATCCTCCAGCCTGGATCTCCCAAAGTGCTCATAGGCATGAGCCGCCACCTCCAGCCCCTGCAGCTGCGTTCTGATAACCTTTGGTGGGGACAAGAATAGGAAGGGCAGTAAAGCCTGAGTGACATTGATACAAGCAAAGAGCAGCAGAAAAACACTAAGTAAAACTACAAACAGAAGGAAGGAAAAAAGATAGGAAAAGAAATAAGAGGACTGCAGAAAAAATTGTATATACTATTTATGGAAGTGGAGATACTCCAAGACAAGCGCTCCTATTCTAGGGGTGCTGTAGAGGATGAACACCCCATTTAAGGCCACGATGAACAGTGACACACACATCATTTTCTGTGAAAAAAGGTAATAACAGAGTAATCGTTTCCAAAAACATGTAAATGTCAGTTATTTAATTTATTCTGGTGATTGTAAAATCACACACCCCAGAATATATATCATGACTTGCACCTGAAATGTTTGGAAATCTTGCATTCAGGTGTCACTGAGGCCTCAGGAAGAGTGAAGCTAAGTTGAGAGACTCTCTTTTGCTCACATGAACAGTAATCCTTGTTTGTAGTCATGTTTTCAAAGTGGATTGACCCTTGGTCCACACCACCCAAAAGAAGCAGGGGTCTAAATAGATGTTTCCCTGGATTCCAACAGCCAGTACCTAGTGCAAAGATTTGTTGAATATTTACAGGAAGAAGCCTGGAGTGGCAAAATTGAACAATTTTTTGAGGAATAATATGGTGTAAAAGAGCCAGAGAGGTGATCTAACATGTGTGTGAGCACACCACACACACACACACACACACATACACACACACACGCATGCACTCAATGCATTGTGAAGAAAAAAATTAATATCCACTGCTTGAAACTGTGTCTATTTGAAGGCATCAGTAATTCTATTCATGTTCACCCACATTTCTGGAAACATCTGCTCAGAGGTAACTTCCTCCTTCCATGTCTACAACACATTAATGACTGAAAAGTCAAG
>CAUYON010017480.1:0-12129 GCA_963573935.1 Arctocebus calabarensis
GGGATTGGCATAAACTTATATTTACAGCTAAAACTTCAGGTTCTATTCTATTCTTTAAATTGCTCTTTTTGGGCGGCTCCTGTGGCTCAGCGAGTAGGGTGACGGCCCCATATACCGAAGGTGGCGGGTTCAAGCCTGGCCGAACTGCAAAACAAAAAAATAGCCGGGCGCTGTGGCGGGCGCCTGTAGTCCCAGCTACTCGGGAGGCTGAGGCAAGAGAATCGCTTAAGCCCAAGAGCTGGAGGTTGCTGTGAGCAGTGTGACGCCACGGCACTCTATCCAGGGCGATGAAGTGAGACTCTGTCTCTACAAAAAAAAAAAAAAAAATGGGACAGAAGACTTACATTTTAGGTTAATGTTTATGTTAAGGAGCCAGGATGATGATTTTTTTGAGGTGGGCCCATGTACATGATGTAGGAGGCTATAAATGGCACTTCATCTTTCAGTTTCTGCTTATTCCTTGCTCAAATAGGGGATAATTTCTTACTCCAGTGTTGACATTGGTACATTATTTACCAGGTTCATAATTTGTGGTGACAGCTGGTAAAGTACAGAAGTATATAGACATAACACCTTCAGGAGGGTATATAATCTAAGCATGGATTTAAAAAGGTAAAATTTTACTCTCGTGGAGAAGTTTACTAAGTTTCAGTGGATACAGGGTCTTAATTTTAAACTTATATTGGCATAAAAGAATGGTTTCTTCTTAATAGGACTGGGTAATTTTTGGGTGGAGAACCTGTGAACTTGGAGCCAGTCATGGCCTTCTAGATCTTTGAGTGCATGCTTTGACTAAATCCACGTTTTATATAAGAAATCCCTGTGAAGTTTAGATTTTGTCAAAGGGTCACACTTGGGGATCTGGAGGGCGACGTGCTCTTGAGGCTGCATATTCCCCACTTCTGTGCTTGTTTACTCACTAACACTGATCTTTAATTACCAACACACCAGATATTTGTCACTTAAGTAGTTTGAGGTTTGCTGTCTTTCTTTTTTTTTTTGAGACAGAGCCTCAAGCTGTCACCCTGGATAGAGTGCTGTGACATCACAGCTCACAGCAACCTCCAATTCTTGGGCTCAAGCGAGTCTCTTGCCTCTGCCTTCCAAGTGGCTGGGACTGTAGGAACCCGCCACAACACCTGGCCATTTTTTGGTTGCAGCTGACATTGTTGTTTGGCAGGCCCAGGCTGGATTCGAGCCCACCAGCTCAGGTGTAGGTGGCTGGTGCCTTAGCCCATTGAGCCACAGGTGCTGACCCTGCTTTCTTTCTTTCTTTCTTTTTTTTTTTTTAGTAAAAACAATCCCACAGCATTTATTATCATTTTGAAATAACATAAAGGTAATCATAACAATATGAACAAACGTTTTAGAACTATATTCCCACAAAGTATGCCAAAAAATTCTGCATTGCCCTTTCAACTATTTCTCACTTCATTGGTCATTTCTAGTTGGAGACACTTTATAGCAGAGTGATATTATCTCCTTTTAGCATGATCCGACAATGATACAGCCCTCTATCCGCATATTCACTTGCTCATAGAGCCACACCTGAATCCGGGATCTGTTTTGTAAGTATCTGAAGATGAGGTTGATGGGCTGCACCATCACCTTCTGCACTTTCTGGCCCTGGCCGCGGTACGCCATGGCTGAATCTCACAAAGACCACACTGACCAACACGCTATCCTAGAAAGAAACTTCCGGAAGGAAACCTGCTTTCTTTTTAATACCATGTGTGAAAAGAACTATTTAGAAGATACTTGTTTCTAAATTAACCATTAAGGCTAGACTGTTAAGTATTTAGTGTACTGTTTATGCATTTTGTAATATGTTTATAAAAATATTTTTTTTGATTTGTTCTTTGAATGTTTAAGTTAGTAAACTTCCAGATTAAACTTCCCCTAACCAATGACATTAATACTTTCAGTTGAGTCCTTTAATTCCTTCTACATTTGTAAATTTAATCTATCAAGTTGACTCAACCACTCTGAATGCCTGACAGGGCAGACTTACACACCTAATAAGATAAAAGTACTTAGAATTCAATAAATTAAAAATGTAGATATTGGGGCGGCGCCTGTGGCTCAGCGAGTAGGGTGCCGGCCCCATATACCGAAGGTGGTGGGTTTAAACCCGGCCTCGGCCAAACTGCAAACAGAAAAATAGCCGGGCGTTGTGGCTGGTCCCTGTAGTCCCAGCTATTCGGGAGGCTGAGGCAAGAGAATCGCCTAAGCCCAGGAGTTGGAGGTTGCTGTGAGCTGTATGACGCCACGGCACTCTAGGGCGAGAAAGTGAGACTCTGTCTCTACAAAAAAAAAAAACATGTAGATATTGTAAGTTGGAGTCCGACATTCAGATATGGTTTACAAATGAGAATCATTGGCACTTTTCAAAATCACAATCATGGTATCGGTTATACATAGAAAAATTACAAAATCAAGATTCTTCTTGTTCTGGCAGTATTGCAAACAGATGACTTGAAAATCCTAAACATAACAAGCAAAAATTTAGAAAGAAAGAGCAAACTTCCACTGCCCAAAAATGAGTAGAAACCAATGCAATAGGGGGTAGGCATAGAGGTAACTTTGGGGGCTACCCTGGAAAAGAAGGTATAGCTTCATATAGAGAGTTGAGTTTTATTGCCCTCATAACCTGGAGATTATTAGAGTTACTAATAATTGGAACTGAAACTTATTTAAAATCCTGGACTGAGGCTTGGCGCCTGTGGCTCAACAGGCTGAGGTGTCAGCCACGTACACCTGAGCCAGCGGGTTCGCATCCAGCCCGGGCCCGCCAAACAACAATGACGGCTGCGTTGTGGCGGGTGTCTGTAGTCCCAGCTACTTGGGAGACGGAGGCAGGAGACTCGCTTGAGCCCAGGAATTGGAGGTTGCTGTGAGCTGTGATGCCACAGCGCTCTATCCAGGGTGACAGCTTGAGGCTCTGTCTCAAAAAAATAAAAAAAATCTGGACTGACATATACATTTGAAGGTCTATGTCTTCAGTGAAGGAATGACCCCTGGAACAAAAACCTTCCTTCTAACATAAGAGAGAACAGGGGAGCCTGGATACTGGGGGGGGAAAAAAAAAACCGTCTTCCCCAAATTTATAGCCTGAAACCTGTGCTTCACACAATTTGGATGTTCATTTAGGCTAATGGAGATCTTACGACAGGTTAACATAAAAATAGTTTGTGCTGGTAATAGCTGGTAGTTCTGGTAAAAAACAGATGAATCTATTTTGGAGGGAATTTACAGTTTAGATCACAAATCTCAGAAAAACGCCTCGCGAAAGATGAGTTCATAGTAAACTTTGCAGAACTTTAGGAAATGAGAGTTAATTACAAATACAATTATAGCCTCTAAAAGATAGTCTAGAAGAATATTATAGGTTTAAAATTACTAAAAACCTAAAAGAAGGAATCAATCCCAATACTAACATGTTATGAAAAAAAGCCATATAGATTTGAAAAAGAACAAAGTATAACTTCTAGAATTGGGAAAAGTGGGTAAACAGCAGACCTAACTGAAGAAATATGATAGATGTAATAGGTAGATGTGGAAAGTGGGTGTGATCTTACAGAATTTATTTATTTATTTATTTATTTTGAGACAGAGCCTCAAGCTGTCACCCTGGATAGAGTGCTATGACATCACAGCTCACAGCAACCTCCAATTCCTGGGCTCAAGCGAGTCTCTTGCCTCTGCCTCCCAAGTCGCTTGGACCACAGGTGCCCACCACAACGCCCGGCCATTTTTTGGTTGCAGTTGTCATGGTTGTTTGGTGGGCCCGGGGGCTGAATTCGAACCCGCCAGCTCAGGTGTATGTGGCTGGCGCCTTAGCCCGTTGAGCCACAGGCGCCGAGCCTATTTATTTATTTTTTTGAGGCAGAGCCTGGATAGAGTGCTGTGGCATCATAGCTCACAGCAACCTTCAATTCCTGGGCTCAAGCAAGTCTCCTGTCTCCTCCTCCCAAGTAGCTGAGACTATAGGCGCCCACCACGGCCGTTTTTTGGTTGCAGCCATCGTTGTTTGGCGGCCCCGGGCTGGATTCGAACCTGCCTGTTCATTTGTACGTGGCTGGCCCCTTAGCGCTTTGAGCCACAGGTGCCGAGCCTACAGAACTTATTTAAGAAGGATAAAGAATTGAAAGTTTAAGAAACATGAGAAATAGACCAGCACAGAGGCTCATGCTTATAATACTAGCCCTCTGGGAGGCCCAGGTGGGAGGATTGTTTGAGGCCAGGAGTTCAAGAGCCTGAGCAAGAATAAGACTTCATCTTTTCAAAAAGTAGAAAAGTTAACCAGATGTTGTGACACCTGCCTGTTGTCCCAGCTTCTCAGGAGGCTGAGGCGAGACAGTATGAACCCAGGAATTAGAGGCTTCAGCGAGCTATGATGACACTATTATACTCTAGCTTGGGCAGCACCCTGTCTCAAAATAGAAGAAAGAAACGTGGGAAATACATTAGAAATTCCTGTCATACATCTAATAAAAATTTGAGGAAAAATGGAGAAAAAAATCAGTGATTAGGAGAGTTGAAACCAGGCATGGTGGCTTCTTTAATTCCAGCACTTTGGGAGGCTGAGTCAGGAGAATCATTTGAGGCCAGGAGTTTGAGACCAACCTGGGCAACATAGAGAGACCTTGTCTTTACAAAAACAAAAATAAGGTAGTTGAGAATTTTCCAAAATAGATAACATTTTTGAATCAAGAAGCTGTAATCTTAAACACAAGACATAAATAAAGTCAAATCTAGATACATTGATACAAAACTGCAGTCTGTAAAATACCAATAACAAAACCTACCAGAGAAAATAGGGAGCATTGGTAAGATTAATAACATTTCTTGGCTCGGCGCCTGTTGCTCACCTGGCTAAGGCGCCAGCCACGTATACCTGAGCTCGCGGGTTCGAATCCAGCCTGGGCCTGCCAAACAACTATGACGGCTCCAAGCAAAAAAAGTGCCGGGCCTTGTGGCGGGCGCCTGTAGTCCCAGCTACTGGGGAGGTGGAGGCAAGAGACTCGCTTGAGCCCAGGAATTGGAGGTTGCTGTGAACTGTGATGCCACAGCACTCTATCCAGGGTGACAACTTGAGGCTCTGTCTCAAAAAAAAAAAAAAAAACACACACACACAGGAAGGAAACATGGTAAATAAAAAGCAGATATAAGCTATAGAACATTAAAGATTAAAATGATTAATTTTTTTTATTTTTTGTAGAGACAGTCTCACTTTATCGCCCTTGGTAGAGTGCTGTGGTGTCACACAGCCCAACTCCTGGGCTTAGGCGATTCTCTTGCCTCAGCCTCCCGAGTAGCTGGGACCACAGGTGCTCGCCACAACGCCCGGCTATTTTTCTGTTTTGTAGTTCAGCCGAGGCTGGGTTTCAACCTGCCACCTTCAGTACATGGGGCCGGCGCCCTACTCGATGAGCCACAGGCACCGCCCTACCATGATTAAATTTAGAGATTAAAAAAGGAGTAAAATAATGGGTGAAGTCAGTGATTGACATGAGGATATTAAGATTCTTTTTTTTTTTTTTTTAAACAGTGCCTTAAGCTGTCACCCTGGAGAGAGTGCTGTGGCATCACAGTTCACAGCAACCTCCAATTCCTGGGCTCAAGCAAGTCTCCTGCCTCCGCCTCCCAAGTAGCTGGGACTACAGGCACCCACCACAACGCCTGGCCATTTTTTGGTTGCAGCCATCATTGTTGTTTGGCGGGCCCAGGCTGGATTCGAACCCGCCAGCTCAGGTGTATGTGGCCTGTGCCTTAGCCGGTTGAGCTACAGGCGCCAAGTCGATATTAAGATTCTTAAAGTGTTCACTGGAGGTTGAAGATGATTTTGAACTTTGTAGGGCTGGGCGCAGTGGCTCATGCTTGTGATCCTAGCACTCTGGGATGCTGAGGTGGGCAGATCTTCTGAACTCACGAGTTTGGGACCAGCCTGAGCTAGAAAAAGACCCCTGCCTCTAAAAATAGCTGGGCATTGTAGCATTTGCCTGTAATCCCAGCTACTTAAGAGGCTGAGGCAAGAGAATCACTTGAGCCCGGGAGTCTAAGGTTGCTGTGAGCTATGATGCCACAGCATGTTAAAAATTGAAAAAAATTGGCTAGCGCCTGTAGCTTACTGAGTAGGGCGCCGGCCCCATACACCGAAGGTGGCGGGTTCTAACCCGGCCCCCGCTGAACTGCAACAAAAAAATAGTTGGGCGTTGTGGCGGGCACCTGTAGTCCTAGCTACTTGGGAGGCTGAGGCAAGAGAATTGCCTAAGCCCAGGAGTTGGAGGTTGCTGTGAGCTGTGTGATGCCACAGCACTCTACTGAGGATGATAGAGTGAGACTCTGTCTCTACAAAAAAAAAAAAAAAAAATTGAAAAAAATTGTGCATGGTAACATTGCAAGAAATTGAATGCAATTTCTCAAGCAGTAGGAGGAAGAAAGGAAGTAAAGAATATCTTAATAGCAGGAAAGGAGAAAAAGAAAAGAAAAATCATGGTAAATAGAAAGTTCTGATATAAAAGGGTAGAAATAAATAAGAACCTAATAGTAAAAGTAGTAAAACACCAGTTAAAAAAACAGCAACAAAGATTTTCACATTGGGAAAAAAAGTAATCTAGCATGCTATTGAGAAATGATGTACTGAAAACATAAGCAATATTGAAAGGAGACGTTGCCTGTGGCTCAAAGGAATAGGGTGCTGGCCCCATATGCCGGAGGTGGTGGGTTCAAACCCAGCCCCGGCCAAAAAAAAAAAAAGAAATATTGAAAGGGGGCTGGGTGTAGTGGCTCACACCTGTCTGTAATGTTAGCATTCTGCGAGGCTGAGGTAGCAGAATCCTTTGAGCTCAGTAGTTTGAGTCCAGCCTGAGCAAGAACAAAACTCCATCTACTAAAAATAGAAAAATTAGCTGAGTGTTTTGGCAGGTGCCTGTACCTCCATCTTCTTTGGAGGCTGAGGCAAGAGGACCACTGAACCCAGGATTTTGAGGTTGCTGTGAGCTAGATTGAAGCTATGGCACTCTAGCTTTGGTAATAGAAAATAAAAAGTCTGACCATACCTCTGTTTAATAGATCAGGCAAACAGTGGGAATAGGAGCAAATGTTAATAGAATATAAGTGATACAACTAATGAGCTTCATAATATTACAGACTTAGAGAATTGACTCAAAATTTAGAAAATACTTTTTTTTTTGAGACAGGGTTTTGTTCTGTTACCTAGGCTAGAGTGCCATGACCTCAACCCAGCCCACAGCCAACCTCACACTCCTGGGCTCAAGCAATCTAAAGTAGCTAAAGTAGCTGGGACTATAAGTGTTGCCACTATGCACAGCTAGAAAACGTATGATTCTTTTCTTTTCTTTCTTTTTTTTTTTTTTTGAGACAGAGCCTCAAGCTGTTGCCCTGGGTAGAGTGCTGTGGCATCACAGCTCATAGCAACCTCCAATTTTTCTGGGCTCAAGCGAGTCTCTTGCCTCTGCCTCCCAAGTAGCTGGGACTACAGACGCCTGCCACAACGCCCGGCTATTTTTTGATTCCAGCTGTAGTTGTTTGGCAGGCCTGGGCTGGATTCAAACCTGCCAGCTCAGGTGTACGTGGCTGGCGCCTTAGCCTGTGAGCCACAGGCACCAACCCTTTTTTTTTTTTTGAGACAGAGCCTCAAGCTGTCACCCTGGATAGAGTGCTGTGGCATCACAGTTCACAGCAACCTCCAAATCCTGGGCTCAAGCGAGTCTCCTGCCTCTGCCTCCCAAGTAGCTGGGACGACAGGCACCTGCCACAATAGCCGGCCATTTTTTGGTTGCAACTGTCATTGTTGTTTGGCGGGCCCAGGCTGAATTCGAACCTGCCAGCTCTGGTGTACGTGGCTGGCGCCTTAACCCATTGAGTCATAGGCGCCGAGCCCACGTATGATTATTTTCAAACATGTAAGGGGCATGTGCTGAAGGGGAAAGTCCAAACAGCAAATTCTAACAAATACCAAATAATTCAGAAAATACCTTTCTGGCTGTAATATTAGAAAAAATAAGAATCAACACCCTGTGTATTTGGAAACTTAAAATCACTTCAAAATAATTCTTGGATCCAGACATACAAGGCTCAAGTGTCAAGTAATCATATTAAACAGTTTGAAGTACCTTAAATAAGTTTGAACAGTTTGAAATGACTTAAATAACTATAAACTGATTTTCTCTGATGCATATAAAATTTGCACTTATCACTCAAGTATTTCTAGGAGTGTCCAATCATTTTTCTTCTTTCCCACAAATGAGAAGAATAAGAGTTGTCTTGGTCAAGGTGAGGGGAGAGGTAGAAGGAGGGAGATTGGTGTGTTCTCACCTAATGGGCATAAGTAACAGTATATGGCACACCTAGTGGGTGAGGGACACAACTACAACAGGGACCTTACCTAACAAATGCAAAAATTGTGTAACCTAATCATTTGCATCCTCATATTGACCTGAAATTAAAAAAAAAAAAAGTGTTGCTTTGGGCCACACATTAAATACACAAATACTAGTAAAAAGAAAAGATTTGTGCATACTTTTTGTGACACCAGAGGTAAGAAAAACAGTCCTCAAATAACCAGCATGAGGCCCATGACTGCAGGTCACACTACCCTGTAACTTATACCATGTTTTGGGATATAGTTCAGTCTACAGCTTTGTGTGTCTCCAGTTATCTTAGTATCTTGATAAGTTTTGCTTCTAATATTTTTTCCCTTGTAACCCTTTTCAGTTTCTGATTGGGAAAGTCTAATTCCCTTTGCCATTTCACAGATACATCTAATCTCTTCATGATCAAGTTAGATTGTGTATTCTTTTCCTATTTTTCTTCTTTTGTTGTTAGCTATTAATACAATATTAGCTTTTTTATTATCCTGGGCCTTTGCAGTGATGGTATGGTATTTTCATTTTTGTTTCAGGTAGCCTTATAACCTTCTTCACATTCATACAAGAAGTGGTTTCATTTAATATTCTTGCAAATAATAAAAATTATTATTATTAAAAATTTTATTCAATCCGATGGCAGAAAGGTATCAAATTTTATGTCATCCACCTGTATAACTAGTAGCAATATTTTTGTGTTATAGTTTGTTTTTTTTTGAGACAGTCACTGTGTCACCCTTGGTAGAGTGTTGTGGCATCACAGCTCACAGCCACCTCAAACTCCTGAGCCTAAGCAATTCTCTTGCCTCAGCCTCCCAAGTAGCTGGGACCACAGGCACCTGCCACAACGCCCGGCTTTTTTTTTTTATTGTAGTTGTCATTGTTGTTTGTTAGGATTGGGCTGGGTTCAAACCCACCAGCTTTTGTATATGTGGCTGGCGCCCTAGAAGCTGAGCTGCAGGTACTGAGCCAGTATTGTAGCTTTCTATAAATTGAATGAAAAAGAAAGTTAACTGATTTTACTTGATTTTTGATCGTTTTTAGATTTTTTTTGTTTCACATTAGGTGAGGTAGGGCATAATGGTCAACAGTTTGAGAGATAAGAGCCATATTTTGCAATTGTAAAGTGTTTCATATAAAATTACTCTTAACACAAAGTTAGGTCATTCATTTGATTCTGAGTAGAAGACTAGAGGATAGATAGAGCCTCTTCAACAATTTTTTATATGATGGACATTTGGAAGTATTGCGAAAACCTCACAGTTCAAATCCTTTTTTTTTTTAATATATGTTACTTAATTCATGCTTTCTTTGATAGTTTTTATTGCCAAAATGTAGAGTAAAAGCAGATACTCCTGACTTGTTATACTAGTTGGCTGAGTCCTTGAAAGCTTGGTAAAAATCAGATTTATACAACTACCTGACCTTTTGGCAAGTCTTTGGAAATTCTTTTGTTTTTGCCAACAAGCCACAGCAGTTCAATACAGAGGAATGGTGTATAAAGAGGGTGCAAAAAAAAGTATACACATTTTAAGAAAGGAAAAAGCTGGGTGACGGCTCTGGCTCAGCAAGTAGGTGCTGGTCCCATATACTGAAGGTGGCGGGTTCAAACACGGCCTCAGCTGAACTGCAAAACAAAAAAAATAGCTGGGCATTGTGGTAGGCGCTTGTAGTCTCAGCTACTTGGGAGGCTGAGGCAAAAGAATCACCTAAGCCCGGCTGTTGGAGTTTGCTGTGAGCTGTGTGACTCTACAGCACTCTACAGAGGGCGATAAAGTGAGACTGTCTCTACCAAAAACAAAAAAGAAAGGAAAAAGCTGTATTGTAATACTCAATATATACCTATAACAAAAGACGCACATAAGTGACATTGAATACTTTCTTGTAAGAAATCAAATGTGGGCTCGGCGCCTGTGGCTCAGCGGGCTAAGGCGCCAGCCATATAAACCTGAGCCGGCGGGTTCGAATCCAGCCTGGGCCCGCCAACCAACAATGATGGCTGCAACCCAAACAAATAGCTGGGCGTTGTGGCGGGCGCCTGTAGTCCCAGCTACTTGGGAGGCAGAGGCAGGAGACTCGCTTGAGCCCAGGAATTGGAGGTTGCTGTGAGCTGTGATGCCACAACACTCTACCCAGGGTGACAGTTTGAGGCTCTGTCTCAAAAAAAAAAAAAAAGAAATCAAATGTGACTTGAGTAATACAAATTTATCCTTTCTTTTTTTTTTGAGACAGAGCCTCAATCTGTCACCCTGTATAGAGTGCAATGGCATCACAGCTCACAGCAACCTCCAATTCCTGGGCTCAAGTGAGTCTCCTGCCTCCGCCTCCCAAGTAGCTGGGACTACAGGCGCCCGCCACAACGCCTGGCCATTTTTTGGTTGCAGCCATCATTGTTGTTTGGCGGGCCCAGGTTGGATTCAAACCCACCAGCTCAGGTGTACGTGGCTGGCGCCTTAGCTCGTTGAGCCACAGGCGCCGAGCCGAGGGCAGAGCTTATTATTCCTATTTTACAAACACAAAGTGGAAGCCTGTAAGGTAAAGTCACTTCCCAGTAGGAAAAGTGACTTTTCCCAGCAGGTGTGTGGCCAGGATGAGGGCTCCCAGTCTCTTGAGCCTTGTGGATTTCATGAACCCCCGGATTCTCAGGCCCAGTCCAGGTCTACGATAACCTCTGTTAGCCAGGAGCTTGCTCTGCCAAAGAAAACCAAGTGTGATCCTGGATTATGCAATTCCCAGAATTTTATTCTTTTTTTTTTTTTTTAGACAGAGTCTCACAATCACAGCTCACAGCAACCTCTAGCTCGTAGGTTGATTCTCTTGCCTCAGCCTCCTGAGTAGCTGGGACTACAGGCTCTCTCCACAACGCCTGGCTATTTTTCTGTTTTTGCAGTTCGGCCCAAGCTGGGTTTGAACCTGCCACCTTCGGTATATGGGGCTGGCGCCCTACTCGATGAGCCACAGGTGCCGCCCAGCCTATTTTTTTGTTGCAGTTTGGCTGGGACAGGTTTGAACCCGCCACCCTCGGTATATTTGTCCATCCAAACACAGAATACTTACTCTGTGCTGGGCATTGTGTTAAGTGTCCATAATACAGTGGTGAACAGGGCAGTCAGGGCTAATGGGTTCTCACCTGGGGGAGCTTCAACTCTACAGGGAAAAAGGTTATAAAAATAAGTCATGTTGGCTCGGCGCCCGTAACACAGTGGTTATGGCTCCAGCCATATATACCAAGGGTGGCCGGTTCGAACCTGGCCTGGGTCAGCTAAACAACAATGACAGCTGCAACAGAAAATAGCCGGCCGTTGTGGTGGGTGCCTGTAGTCCCAGCTGCTCTGGAAGCTGAGGCAAGAGAATAGCTTAAGCCTGAGAGTTAGAGTTCACTGTGAGCTGTGACACCACAGCACTCTACCAAAGGGTGACATTGTGAGACTCTGTCTCAAAAAAATAAAATAAAATAAAAAAGTAATGTTTACTGGTGCCTTTGATAGTTCAGCCTACAATAATACAGTGCCACAGATTGGTTGGCTTATAAACATGTAAAATTTATTTCCACAGTTCCAGAAGCTGGAACTCAGAGATCAGGGAGCCGATATGGTTGGATTCTGGTGATGACCCTTTTTTGGGTTGCAGAAGGCTGACTCTCTATGGCAGAGAGCAGAGTGACAGGTCTATCTGGGGTCTCTTTTATAAGGGCACTGATCCCATTTATTTATTTATTTTTATTTTTTATTTTTTTTTT
>CAUYON010017481.1:0-10828 GCA_963573935.1 Arctocebus calabarensis
AAAAAAAAAAAAAAAAATTTAAAATAATGTGAGTGAGTCCAGATGGTCACCATCTTTCACCTATCATGCAATCCCAGGAGGAAACTTTCAATCTCAGTGAAAAGTTGCAGTTGTAATGAGAGAGGAGGGGGAAGCCTGGTGTTTCTTTCAGAGTGCTAGGGAAGGATATAAGTGTATGGGTCCTGAAAAGCTATTGAGGACAAATGCTCCTGATGTAGCTTTAAGGGATCTGAAGATGGAAAGTCTTGATACAAATACATGGATTCTTTTTTTTTTTTTTTTCTGGAGACAGAGCCTCACTCTGTTACCCCGGCTAGGATATAGTGGTATTGGCCTAGTTCACAGCAACCTCAGACTCTTGTGGGCTCAAGCGATCCTTTTGCCTCAGCCTCCTGAGTAGCTGCCCACTACAAAATGCTTGGCTATTTTTAGAGCTAAGGCCTCACTCTTGCTCAGGGTGGTCTCAAATTCCTGAGCTCAAGGGATCCTCCTACCTCGGCTTCCCAAAGTGCTAGGATTACAGGCGTGAGCCACTGTGTCCAGTCAATACGTGATTTCTTTACACCATGCCCTCACGATCTTCCTTAGTGTTTAGATTGAGAAATTACCTCCTCCTTTTGCATAAAAGGAAGTATCACTGCTGAGACAATTAAATATTTGAGGCCTACGTGATCTGCATGTGAGCATTGAACATCTCTATAATAATGTGGATGTTGATATTCTATATAAGATTCTGTATCAGCAGTTCACCAGACCACCGAGCAGTCAGGTTGGTAGCCAACAAGGAGCATGTTGCCCTGAGGGCCTCTGCACGGGAGGATCACTCAGCTTTGCTACAGGGACAGCCTAGCCCACCTAGGCCTTGACAGCACCACTGCCATCTCCAACTACCCTCTACATAGTATCCTCTTCCTACTTGAGTTCTGACTCCTCACTCCACGCCATTCCTGCATGGCAACCCCTGCTTATCCTACCCCTCTATAAGGGTGATTTCACCTTATTTTCACAGTTTAACTTCATCTTCAGGATAAATGTAGAGTTTAATATGTGATAAAAATCGGGGCGACGCCTGTGGCTCAAAAGATTAGGGTGCTGGCCCCATATGCCGGAATTGACAGGTTCAAACCCAGCCCTGGCCAAAAACCGCAAAAAAAAAAAATGATAAAAATAATTAAGTTCCAGGTGGGACACAGTGGCTCACACCTGTGGTCCTATAGCTTTGGGAGGCTGAGGTGGGAGCATCCCTTCTGAGTTTAAAGTTGCAATGAACTATGATGATAGAGTGACAGAGTGAGACCTGGTCTAAAAGACAATAAAAACAAAAAACAGAATTTAAGCTCTTAGAATTTTGCATTCTTTCTATATGTACATTTTACTTTAATAAAATTTATTCCTCATCAGTATTCAATGCTGTTGTTGATACAGTACTACCAGAAAGAAGTCTGAAAAAAATCATGTATCCACAAAGTTACCTCTGCATCTTATCGACCTGGAACCCTGAGGCCGTCCAGCCACAAACTGCTCAAAGAATCTTGTTCACCTTCAGATACTTCTTCATTAATAGGCTATCTTTTAGCACTGATAGCCAAAAGGTCTCATGAAAACATGAGGGCTATTTTCTTAATTCATGTAACAGCTATTTCCAGAAATGTTTTTAAATTGCTAAAGTTGCTAGGCACATCAGTGGTGATCCTAGTGTAGGTGTGACCTCACCTTGCCTTGACCCTTTTGTCTTTACATTGCTTTGCACTTGACACCTTGTTCCTCTGGAGAGGGAGGGCGAGAGTGAAGCTCTTTGGCTCTCCAGTGTAAGAGTCCATCAGTATTAAGAAATTATTATGGGTGGGGCAGCACGTGTGGCGCATCGAATAGGGTGCCGGCCCCCTATACAGAAGGTGGCAGATTGAAACCCAGCCTCTGCCGAACTGCAAAAAAACAGAAAAATAGCCAGGTGTTGTGGTGGGCGCCTGTAGTCCAGCTACTCCAGAGGCTGAGGCAAGAGAATCACCTAAGCCCAGGAGATGGAGGTTGCTGTGAGCTGTGTGATGCCACGGCACTCTACCAAGCGCGATAAAGTGAGACCAAAAAAAAAAAAAATTATTATGAAGGTTCCAAGATTTGATAATGACATTATTGTTATTTTTATTTGAGTTTTTACTGAAATATTCAGATAAAATAGCATAATATCTGGAATTCACTTCAAATAACCAATTAGCCATAAATTGATAATTGTTGAAACTGGGTAGTAGATATTAATCTCTTTTCTTTTATGCTTGAGGCTCAGCGCCTGTGTCTCAATAGACTAAGGCACCAGCCACGTACACCTGAGCTGGCGGGTTTGAATCCAGCCCAGGCCCGCCAAACGACGACGGCTGCAGCCATTCAACCAAAAAATGGTCGGGCATTGTGGCGGGCGCCTGTAGTCCCAGCTACTTGGGAGGCGGAGGCAGGAGACTCACTTGAGCCCAGGAATTGGAGGTTGCTGTGAGCTGTGATGCCACAGGACTCTATCCAGGGTGACAGCTTGAGGCTGTCTCAAAAAAAAAAATCTTTTATGCTTCAGACTTTCTGTAATAAAAAGTTTGGGGGTTGGGCGGCACCTGTGGCTCAGTGCATAGGGCACCAGCCACATACACCGAAGGTGGCGGGTTCAAACCCGGCCTCGGCGGAACTGCAAAACAGAAAAATAGCTGGGCGTTGTGGTGGGTGCCTGTGGTCCCAGCTACTCTGGAAGCTGAGGCAAGAGAATCGCCTAAGCCCAGGAGTTGGAGGTTGCTGTGAGCTGTGTGACGCCACTGCACTCTACAGAGGGCAATAAAGAGAGAGTCTGTCACTACAAAAAAAAAAAGAAAGGAAAGAAAGTAAAAGTTGTGGAGGTTTTTTGTTTGTTTGAGACAGAATCTGACTCCATAGCCCCGGGGAGAGTGCCATGGCATCATAATAGGTCACAGCAAAGTCAAACTCCTGGCCTCAAGCAATTCTCCTACCTCAGTCTCCCAAGTAGCTGGGACTACACGCACCCACAACAATGCCCAGCTAATTTTTCTATTTTTAGTAGAGATGGCTGGTCTCAAACTACTGAGCTCTACTGATCCACCCACGTCTGCCTCCCAGAGTGCTAGGATTATAGGCGTGAGCCACTGCACCCAGCTTCTAATAAAAAGTTTTTAACAAAAGATTCAATAACGAAGTTATATCCTGCCTTAACTGCGGCACAGCTACATGCTGAAGCCAGTAGAGACATTTCTGGGACTGTCAGTTTGTACTCACCCCTCACCCCACCACCTGGGCTTTACTATTTCCATACCTTCACCTCACTACTCCAGCTGGCCTGGATTTGCCCTGCCCTCAGACTGGGCTCAGAAGAGGGAATGAATGCCGCATTCTCCTAGCAGAGTATATTTGGGTCATAGAAGAAGCCTTTGCTCTGGACTATTTAGCCGCTTGGCAGGAGGAACTTGCAGGGAAGCTGGTGGCTCTGCTCTGTCAGGCTGGCATTCTGCATGCCTGGGAGTAGCAGGGGGTGTGTGGAGTCACAGAAGCTGCATTTCTGACACATGCTAATAACCCTTGCCCAGGGGCATAAACAGAGTCAGTGCTTCCAACAAAATTCTGGTGCGATTTTTGCTTCTGACTGGATGGGGAGTGCTGATTTGAAAGGGGGCATTTCCCACCCCCTGTAGCTTTACAATGCCAGTTCTGTAAAAGCTGCCATCTGTGCCAGGCCTCAGTGTGGGCATCCCCAAAGGAGGGAAATGAGTGCATTTTCTGCATACCCAATTTTAAGCCTCTACACTTGTCCCCACAGTCCTCTAATCTGGGAAGTGAGCTGTACCCCATGGGCCCTAGGGAAGTCCTATTCTGAGAGTCAGAGGGGCTCATTAAGCTGGCACTCCACGGCTGGTCTTGTCATGCTAATCAGGGCCACCAGTCCCTGAGGTGGTTGTGATCATTACCAATTTGCAAAAGCAGGTCTTCCTCTAATGTGTAAATAGGGTTTTAAATGCATGTAGTTGCACTATGCTGTTGCTTACATGGGCTTAGCTAAGGTAGCCAATGACATGGATGTCCCTCGTGGAGATAGACCACTCCATTCCCCAAAACCAGCACTCAACCTTGAAAACACATGCCAGTCATTCCAAACTGAATTTGTCACCCCTCTTCACTGCCCCTCCCACAGTGACTCTTCCTGTCTTGCAGAGGGCTGCTAGCCAGCCAGTCTTCCTAGCCCAAGACCAGGCATAAAGTTTAATTTCTCTCTTCCTCATTTTCCATATTCAGTTGATCAGTAAGGCTTGCTTTTATCCTTGTCTCCCTGCTTTTATTTATTCATGTAATCATTCATTGCCACAAATATTTACTGAGCATTTACTATGTGCCAGACACAATTTCAGGTCTGGGGAAATGATGGGGAATGCAGGTCTTCCTCTAATGTGAAAATAGGATTTTAAGGCAGTCACACATGATCCTTGCCTTCAGTTGCTATCTTCTGTCTTATTTGGGCCCTAATCCCCAGCCCCAGGACCTTATCAGTTCTCACCTGCAGTATTGTCCTTAACCTCAGTATGCCCCTGGATCAGTTAGCCATCATTCCCTTATTACAAATGACAGAAACCTACCCTGAATTAGTGTGGGCAATAAGAGTAGGGGGTCTAGTTTATTGATATGTATAATCAAACTATAGGAGTAACCAGAGCATAGGAGAATTAGGAGCCAATGGAACCAGAAGCTGATGGGCAGTTGGGAATTTCTGCTATTTCTGGTTTCTGCTTTCCCTTAGCTTCATTTTCCCACCTGCCAACTTCTTTTGCTTAGTGAGAAACAAGGCTGCCCACAGTGTCTTCATATTTTACCACTTTAGAGTCTTTCCTTCTAGTCAAGTTAGAAAATCCCAAGGAAGTGTTCTGATTGGCCTGGCTTGAGTCGGCTGACCTAAGAATTGGTGAGATCTGTGTGGCAGGCAGCATCTAAAATGGCCCCTTAGAATCCCAGCCTCCTGATAGTCATGCTCTTGTGCAAACTCCAGCTTTTAAGGGTGGGCCAAGCTTATTAATGATTCTCCCCTAAGAAACAGAATTCAGCAGAAGAAATAGGACCTCGCTACCAATATGAAGTTAGAGAAAAACTGTGGCTTCCCTCTGAGGTGCTTCTCAGATTGTTGGCTCCAGGACAGCCAGCTGCCACATAGTGAGACAGCCCTGTGGAGAGGGCCCATGTGTGTAAGCTGGAAGCAGATCTCCAGTGCCTGCCAAAAGGCACACGTGTGAGCTTGGAAGCAGAGTCTCTAGCCCTGGCTCAGCACTCTGACTGCAACTTCATGAGAGTCCCTGAGCCAGACCCATCACCTAACCAGTGGAAATTGAAATAGCAAATGTTACCTTTTTTCAGCTGCTAAATTGTGAGATCATTTGTTATATAGCAAAAGCTAATAGAGTCTATAATAAAATGGAAGCTTCTATCCAAACCACAAAGAGCATTTCCTAGAAAAAGAAGGAAAGCAATCTGATAACAGAATAGATGTCCCCTACTACTATCTAATTGTCCTGTTTGCTGTGGAAGAAAAAGTGCTATAATGAAAGCTCTTGGGCTGGGCTCAGTGGCTCATGCCTGTAATCCTGTAATCCAAGGATTACCACTTGGGAGGCTGAGACAGCTAGTTTGCCTGAGGTTTGAGACCAGCCTGAGCCAGAGTGAGACCTCGTCGCGAAAAATAGCTGGGCATTGTAGCAGGGGCCTATGGTCCCAGTTACTTGGGAGGCTGAGGCAAGAGAATAGGTTGAGCCCAAGACTTTGAGGTTGCTGTGAGCTGTGATGCCATAGCCCTCTACCCAGGGCGACAGCTTGAGGCTCTGTCTCAAAAAAAAAGAAAGAAAGTTCTTCTGCTGAAATTCTTAAAGCTCTCTCATTCTGTCTTAGTCCATCCAGGCCATTATAAAAAAGCGATTGTAGACTGGATAATGTGTAAATTTATTTCTAACATCTTCAAACTGGAAGTCTGATTCAGGTGCCAACATGGTTAGGTTCTGGTGGATACCCTCTCCTGAGTTGCAGACAGCCACCTTCTTGTTGTATCCTCACATGGAAGAAAGAGAGTAAGAGATTTCTCTAGGGTTGAGTTCTCTCTCTCTTATAAGGGCATTAATCCCATTCATGAGGGCTTCACCCTCATGACCCAAGGGCCCCACCTCCTAATACCATCACACTGAAGGGTAGATTTCAAAATCTGAGTTTTGCGGGACACAGTTTATTGCACACTCATAAAATAAAATCAAAATTTCCTAGCTTGACACTCAAGACCCTTCATGATTAGCACATGCCTACCTGTCAAAACTCAGTTCCCACCAATCCCCTCCCTGCTCTCTGCTCAACCACACTTTGCAGTAGAATTTCTCCATGCCTTTTATTCCTTCTGCCTTTTATGGGCATGTCTAGTTCCTCAAGGTCCACACACTGTAACCCTGAATCATAGGTTAAGGTTCAACTCAGGCATCACTATCTCCAGGAAGCCCTCCCTGACCACCTGATCCCTCACCCCTTTATCTTCTGCACTGAACTGGCATCCTGTCACAGCGTTATTATACTGGGTAGAATTGTTGGAACAAGTGTTCACCTCCCTCAATAATCTTGACTCTTTGAAGGGTGAACCAAATCTTTCATATTGGAATCCCTGGTGCCTTCTAAATAATAGGTTCTTAACAAATGTGATGAATTAATCAATCAGCTAGTTAATCAATTTATGTTATCAAGAAATTGCTCTCGGGCGGCGCCTGTGGCTCAGCCTAATCCCAGGAGTTGGAGGTTACTGAGAGCTGTGTGACGCCACGGCTCTCTACCAAGGGTGATAAAGTGAGACTCTGTCTATACAAAAAAAAAAATAAGAATACATAAGTAAAAATAAAAGGGCGGTACTTGTGGCTCAATGAGTAGGGTGTCGGCCCCATATACCAAGGGTGGTGGATTCAAGCCCAGCCCCTGCTTAACTGCAAAACAAAAAAATAGGCTCGGTGCCTGTGGCTCCACATGCTAAGGCACCAGTCACATATACCTGAGCTAGCGGGTTCGAGTCCAGCCCAGGCCTGCCAAACAACAATGGTGGCTGCAACCAAAAAATGGCTGAGCATTGTGGCAAGCGCCTGTAGTCCTAGCTACTTGGGAGGCAGAGGCAGGAGACTCGCTTGAGCCCAGGAATTAGAGGTTGCTGTGAGCTGTAATGCCATAGCACTATATCCAGGGTGACAGATTGAGGCTCTGTCTCAAAAAAAAAAAAAAAAAAATAGCCAAGCGTTGTGGTAGGCACCTGTAGTCCCAGCTATTTCGAAGGCTGAGGCAAGAGAATTGCCTAAGCCCAGGAGTTGGAGGTTGCTGTGAGCTGTGTGACGCCACGGCACTCTACCAAGGGCAACAAAGTGAGACTCTCTCTACAAAAAAAAAAAAGAAAAGAAAAGAAAAGAAAGAAATTGCTCTCACTTGTGCCTGGCTGTTAATACTAGTTACACAATAAAGAAGCTTGCAGTAGGAAGGGAGGGCAACTTTCATTTTATTAACCAAAGTTTACAGATGAATGTAGTAGACATAACCCCTGGTTCATGATACTCTCAGAGAGCTTACTCTAACCATTAAATGTAATTTGGTCACTATTATGAAGGAAATCATCAGGATTTTATAAGATAGAATAATATACATATATTTTGAGACAGGTGTCACTCATGTAGGCTGGAGTGCAGTGGTGTCACTGCACTTCACTCATTCCTGAGCCCAAGCTAACCTCAGCCTCTAAAGTGCTGGGCTTACAGGCGTAAGCCCCCTCGCCTGGCCTGAGATAGAATAATATTTTGAGCTACTTGACCTTGGATGGGCAGAGGCCCCTTTGGGGCTTGACATTTAAACCGAGACCTGAAAAATGAGGAGATAGGCAGGCAGAGTCGGGGAAGTGTGCTGCAGGCAGAGGACCTACACGGGGAAGAGGTGGACGCCTCTGAAGAATTTGAAGACTAGTACATGGATAAGAGGGACAATAGCAAAATGAGGTGGAACAGTAAGCAGGGGTCATCATGGTGGGGATGCGGAGCACATCAGGGTCTCAAGTTGACCACACCAGACACCACAGCCGGTGCACACTCCTTCCAGCCCTTTGTCCATCCCTCTGAGAGGCCTTGCACACACTATGTCCTCTGCCCAGGATGCTCTTTCGCAGATAATCCTCTGGTTGGCTCCTACTGTTCAAGTCTTGCATCAGATGCCAACACTTGCCCCATCTAAGATTAGCCCTCATCCCTCTATACTGTCTTCCTGGTAATTCAAACACATCATCTCACTTTATTTTCTGCATAACACCTATTAGTATCTGGGAATAATCCTGTACATCTTTTCAGATACTTGTTTTCTAGAACACATGTGCCATGGAGTCAGGGGACCTCTATGTTTTGTTCATTACTATGTCCCCTGTGCCTAGGACACTGCTGGGTATATAGATGATAAATATTTATTGCATTGCTTCATTCAATTAGCCAATAGGTTTTTTGTTTTTGTTTTTGTTTTTTTAGCCAATAGGTTTTTATTGTTGTTTGTTTGTTTTTGAGACAGTCTCACTATGTTACCTTCAGTAGAGTCCCCTGGCAGCCTCAAATTCTTGGGCTTAAGCAATTCTCCTGCCTCAGCCTCCTAAGTAGCTGGGGCTATAGGTACCCACCACAATGCCTGGCTATTTCTTTTTGTTGTTGTTGCTGCAGTTGTTGTTTAGCAGGCCCTGGCTGGGTTGGAACCCGCCAGCCTCAGTGTATGTAGCCAGTGCCCTACCCACTGAGCTATGGGTGCCACCCTAGCCAATAGTGTTTTTTTTTCTTAAAAATTTTTTTGTTTTTTGTGTTTTTTGCTTTTATTTCAGCTGGCTTTTACTTTTCTTAGTTTCCTTGTTTTGTTTGTTTGTTTTCCATTGTCCTTTCTTGTAATGATGCGCGGGCCGGTTGCCTCCCAAGTAGCTGGGATTATAGGCCCTCGCCACAACGCCCGGCCGTGTTCTTTCCTGGTGGTAGAGACGGGGTCTTTTCTCTGGCTCAGTCATGCTTATGCTGATCTCGAACTCTGTGAGCACTGGAAATCCACCCACCTCAGCCTCTCACAGCGCTGGGATTACAGACGTGAGCCACCACGCCCGGCCCTAGTCAATAGTTTTTAATGTTTATTATGTGCCAGACCCAATGCCAGGTACTGGGGCAAAACAGATGTGAGTCCTGCCCAGGACCCCAACTTGGAGCTAGCTTCTTAGACTTGCAAGCTGTGTGGTTGTACCAAACCCTGTACTGAAAAGTGCCCTATGCTTGGCTTAATGCTCTGCTGTCGTTGTTTTGAAATTCTTTTTTTTATTGTTGAATGGGAATTCATGGAGAGTACAAGAAACCAGGTTACACTGATTGCATTTGTAGGTAAAGTCCCTCTTACAATCGTGTTTTGCCCTCAAAAGGTGTGGCACACACCAAGACCCCACTCCACCCCCTTGCTCTTTCCCTCTTTCTGCTGTCCCCTCCCTCATTCTTTCTCTCTCTGCTGTCCCCTTCCCCCACCCCTACCGTGTCATTAATTGTCCTCATATCAAAATTGAGTACATGGGATTCGTGCTTCTCCATTCTTGTGATGCTTTACTAAGAATACTGTGTTCCACTTCCATCCAGGTTAATACAAAGGCTGTAAAGTCTCCATTTTTTTTTTTTTTTTTTTTGAGACAGAGCCTCAAGCTGTCACCCTGGACAGAGTGCCGTGCCATCACAGCTCACAGCAACCTCCAATTCCTGGGCTCAAGTGAGTCTCTTCCCTCCACCTCCCAAGAAGCTGGGACCACAGGCACCCGCCACAATGCCTGGCCATTTTTTGGTTGCAGCCGTCATTGTTGTTTGGCGGGCCTGGATGAATTCGAACCCGCCAGCTCAGGTATACGTGGCTGGCAACCTTAACCCTTGAGCCACAGGTGCTGAGCCGAATCTCCATTTTTTTAATGGCTGAGTAGTATTCCATAGTGTACATATACCATAGCTTGTTAATCCATTCCTGGGTTGGTGGGCATTTAGGCTGTTTCCACATTTTGGCAATTGCAAATTGAGCTGCAATAAACAGTCTAGTGTCCTTATGATAAAAGGATTTTTTTCCTTCTGGGTAGATACCCAATAATGGGATTACAGGATCAAATGGGAGGTCTAGCTTGAGTTCTTTGAGAGTTCTCCATACTTCCTTCCAAAAAAGGTTGTATTAGTTTGCAGTCCCACCAGCAGTGTAAAAGTGTTCCCTTCTCTCCACATCCACGCCAGCATCTGCAGTTTTGAGATTTTGTGATGTGGGCCAGTCTCACTGGGGTTAAATGGTATCTCAATGGGTGGTTTTGATTTGCATTTCTCTAATAATTAGGGATGATGAGCATTTTTTCATATGTTTGTTAGCCATGCGTCTGTCTTCTTTAGAGAAGGTTCTATTCGTGTCTCTTGCCCATTGATATATGGGATTGTTGGCTTATTTCACGTGGATTAATTTGAGTTCTCTATAGATCCTGGTTATCAAGCTTTTGTCTGATTCAAAATATGCAAATATCCTTTTCCATTGTGTAGGTTGTTGCTTTGCTTTGATTGTTGTCTCCTTAGCTGTACAGAAGCTTTTCAGTTTAATTAAGTCCCATTTGTTTATTTTTGTTGTTGCAATTGGCATGGCAGTCTTCTTCATGAAGTCTTTCCCCAGGCCGATATCTTCCAGTGTTTTTCCTATGCTTTCTTTCAGGATTTTTATTGTGTCATGCCTTAAATTTAAGTCCTTTATCCATCTTGAATCAATTTTTGTGAGTGGAGAA